>QKMX01137050.1:0-11262 GCA_003401595.1 Venustaconcha ellipsiformis
TATTTATTTATTTATTTATTTATTTATTTATTTATTCCATTAGAGATTTTATTCAAAGAAATTATATTTATTCAAATGTAGGATATACTGCCAATGACTGCATTGTTCAGCAGCCAATCAATGAGTGATGGTAGATGATCGGCCTGTATTCTTTGAAAATATCCTTTAAGTAAAGTCGATCAATCTTTGTATTCTGTTCCAATGTTTCAAGAGCGCTTCGATGCGTTTATCCTACCTTGATCTGAAGTGAAATTAAATCAGCACAAAACGTATCTTCATGCATAATCGTCGTAGGAAATACGGTGGATGTTGTTGGTATCCAAACAATGTTAAGTAAAATCTCAAGTAATATTTATCGACAACGTTAGGTTCAAAGGGTCTGGTAGACAATGTCTATCCATCTCGGTCCACTACTATCTTGGGCAAGCTATAAAAAAAAAAATTAACTCGAAAGGAGTTTGATCTTTATCTCCGCTAAGATTAGCATTTGCAGATGATGGTACTTGTCTTTTGATCTTCAATCTTGGATCGCAGTCGAGAGGCAATGGTCAACGTTTTTACTTCCACTCGCCTAAATATACTTGGCTGTTATTCTTCTCGGAGTTTGAATAATATCGTTTCCCACTTTAGATAACGCTTCTACATAGTCTACGTAAAGTATGACTTCTTCGATCATCGTTTTGTACCTGTTAGCATTAGTTTTAAAATGGAACACGGCACTAATTTCATTCGGTCTCAGACGTACATCCTCACCATTCAATAAATACTTGTCTTGTAAACACGTGTCTAAATACAAACGATCCATCACTTCTAAATTATGTGTTCGCTTGATTTCTTTCGAAGGTCGTTTAATCCAATATTGTGATAATCATCAGCTTCTGCAAACTATTTGAAGACATCTAAAGTGTCAGATTTCCATACGACAACGGAATCCAGATCCATGTTCTTGGTTTCATTTTCTCTACATCGAAAGATTTTCGAGGTACCTGTGGTAAGGATAAATTATTAATGCATGTTGTTACTTACAAGTTTGTTATTCAAGCACAATTTCACATTGCCGAACAGAGAATTAATGAAATTGTGGACGGAAGCTACTCTGGTACCTTCCACAGGATTGTTGTTGTTCACTTTGAGAACTTCGACTTTCATGTACAAATAACTGTCATTCATATTCAGGTAATCTGATATTTGTCCTTTGATTTTAATTTATTTTCTTTCAGATATCTTTTCCAGTTTGAGGCAACAAATTTGTTCTCATTTGATAAAGGCTACTTTAGGACTGTCAATGAGTACGTTGCTTCAAATTTTAAAGCATGCAATGCTACAATCAACATCCACTTTAAGACGGCTACTACCAACCCTGCTCTTCGTTGTTAAGTGACTCCTTTGTAGACATGAAACATTTTTTTGCAATTCAAAGAGAACCTTTTTTAGAACAAGTAGTTTCACCACAATATTTCATTATGAGAATTTAATATTTTGTTAACAATTTCAAGCAAGACAAAAGAAGATTTATAAATTCTCGGAGAGCATGATACGTATTTCCTCCTACATTGTAAGCAGCTAATCTGCTTTGAGAATAATGACTCTCAACAACGGACGACATCCAAGTATACAAATATCAAGTTCAGTCCTTCGTTAAATTTGATAGGAAGCGAAAGTACCTGTAGAATCCACTATTGCTGTTAATGTCTTTTATGGGAGCAAAAAAGGTACATCATATCAGAATAGAGAAACGAACCGGGATATAAATAATATACAGTTTTCTTGCAGTCAGAAAAAAATAATCCATTTTAAGTACATAGGAAAGAGCGTGGCGTTCGATGTTTACACTTAGGCAAGTTTTCTCCACTGCTTGACCAAACTTATCTTTGAACATAACTGAAATGGTTTTGACGAGATGTTAAGCATTGGAATGATATTCTGTTTAGAAGTCACATCGTACATCTGTTCAACCGAGTATTGGTTGTTGATTCTTTAGATTCCTATTTACCAGGATTGTTATGTTTTGCTTTTGTTTGTTTGTTTTTTTTTTGGGGGGGGGGTCCATTTCTTGGATTTGTTGCTTGAGGATAACAACGACGAAAGTTTTTGCCTTCTTTGATATTGATAATTTCAGTATGATTAATGATTTTTACCAATGCTACCTCCTAATGAGCTTTCTGGACAATTGTATGGACTGGAATAATTTGTCCACAAAATAACATACGTTGTTGTTGAGAAACAAATTCACAGAACTTTCACTTAGTAATGTTAACATTTGGTCATTTATAGTTCGATGGGTCCGGTCTTCGATGAGCCAAAGGACGATTCTTTAAAATTTTCCAAATATAGAAATTTTGTTGTGGCTGGAAGAGTTTGAGACTGGTGTTTAAGACAATGCTACTTTTGTGGTTGTTGTTACTGTCGGTACATTTCAACAACAGACGAGGAAGAAGATAACGAATACAACATGCGGTTAATGAAAACTCAACGTTTTTTTTATCACCTTCTTGCAAACTCATTTCCAAATGTACGCTCTGAAGACACTTTGCTCCACATAAATTTGGCAGAAAAGACGATTTCTTTATAGGCCAACAATTTTATTGCACCTGGAAGGGAGGAAGCAGTGTGAAAGTAATATTAGGCCACCATCTTGCGGGTTTGAGGCATCATTAGGGAATTCTGGTTTGAAAAAGGTCTGCAAACAAGGGGAAAGTAACATCAGGATATTTTTACATTATACTGTTATGGGTCTATGCTCTTAAAATAAGTAACAGAAAAGACTGAAAAGAAACAAGCTTTGTGAAATTCAACAAATATTTTTTTTTTCCTAGAATACAAAAGTGACAGAGTCAATAAAAATTTACGTTATTGCGAATTAAATTCCAACTAATCCTAGAATTACAGACACAAGTCCTAATAAATAAACTTCAGTGGATATCCAAAACAAATCCAACACTGAAAGCATTGATGTGTCTGTAATGGTCTGTATAGTGGTGTTGTACCAACGGTCTTTTGGTGAAACAGTAATGTAATTCCAGCTTTGATTTCACTATAAATCATAGTAAATGTCTCTGTCCAAAAATCACGTTGTTATGAGCACTATCCTTGCAGAAAAATATCACTTGAATTAAATAGTTTGAAACAAAAATAAAATTCAGTCCCAATGAACAACTGGACACAACAATAATACAATTGATTTTGCTAGCACGAATTAATAATTTTTCTAGTAACAAAATTATATAGCACTCAACTTGACCATAAGTCACAATTAGCATTTTCTAGTAAAAACTTGTAGCAAGAGTACATTTTCAATCTGGAAGGTTCTAAATGTTTACAAGGTAAAATTTTAGTTATAATTAGAAGGTCTTTTACTAAAACTATAATATAGAACCTGAAATATGCCAAGTACACCAGGGGAATCCCAATAAACTAGACCCAGACCAAAATAAACATGTTTTCCTTTGTTAATAATGATCCTTATATTAAACCCATACAGACCGATAATATTTTAGCTAGGTATTAGTTGTTTACAAAATTATAAAACAATAAATATCTCAGGTAAAGTAGAAAATAAACTTTACTTTGGACAAGGTTAAGTCCAACATTCGATATTAAATTACAATAGCATATAAGGAAATGACAAATCAAAACACTTTAAGGGTGAGAGGGTTTAGAAATTTTTGTCGTCATACACTTTGCTATTCTCACTGGCAGCAAGGTGTTTGAAACTGTGTCGCAATATTAATGCCTTATGAGAGGGAGGGGTCTATGGTCTTTAACTTGAATTTAATATTGTGAGTCTCTCTGGCTTTCTGGTTTTATTATAAATTTAACATCGTGGTGCTTTACGGCCTTTAGCTGGAATATAAGAAGAAGAAGACACCCTGGTCTCTAAAGGGAATGGGAATTTAGTATGGTTGGAGTTTATGTCCTGTAACAGGAATATAACACGGAGAAGGCACTCTGGTTTCTAATTAAAATTTGAGATAAAGAAGGCACTGTGGTCCCAAACGGTAATTTAACATGGTGAATTCTGTGTCTTCTAATGGAAAATATGATGTTAAAACTATCCCCAATATACACAATTAGTCGTTAGGACTAACCAACAGTCGATACAAAACATAAAACATACATTAAGCCATGAAATGTGGTACAAAATACACAAGTTACATTTAAAATAATATACTGACAGTATTATACGTTGTCACGTTTAAAATAATACACTGACAGTATTGTACGTTGTCACATTTTTGCAAGATGAATATATTTGATAAGCAAACCAATACACAATTTAAAAACCTAGTTTCACCCATAAAACTTTTATATGATTTACTTTGAACGGGGATCAAGTTGTGGTTCAAACTTTTGGTGGTCAAAACTTAAAAATGACGGACAAGTAAATAAACAGATTAAAGATTAGTTTGTTTGGTCCTGCATTGTGTAACACCATTTTGTTTTCCCAGCAAGAGATTAGCTATTCAAGGTGGCAGGGCCATATAAAAGGGTGTGCGAAACAGGTGACAGCATAGTATGCAAAAAGCGGGGAGTGGGGTTTGAGGGGAGGTGTCAACTGGCAATTGTTAAAATATATTCTAGCAAGCTTTTTCACATACCACATTAGACGAATCAAGACCCGAACGCACGTCGGTGAGATGTGAGTGATCTGGAACGGATAGCGCCTTAGACACCTGGGGCTCGAGCTTGACAGAGGTTACATCTACAATTTAATTAAAAAATTACAGATTATAGAAACAAGATACACACTTTTAAATGACAACCAATTAACTCGCATATCGCTCAGCCAGAGATTAATTAATCTCAACAGAAATACAGACAAAAACTCTTACTTGCCATACATCTGCCTTGAGTCCACAATAATAAAAGTCAATCCGCATGGGGAACTATAATGCATTAAAGAAGTTTCAAAAACATTTTGAATTGTGTCAGCTCAGCTAAACATAAGATATAGTTCAGTTTCTCTTCATGGGTGGCCGACTACTAGAAAGCTGACGGGCAACAAGGTACTTAGTCTAATAAATCAGACCTCAAGCACTTATTCCTAATAGGTGGTTGCCCATCAATATCATTTAAGGCTTGGGGGCCAATTTATTGATCTACACAAGCACCACAGAAAAGGATATGATCGTTATTCCTTGTGCATAGCAAAATTTGATATTAGAGATAAGTAACTTTTGGGAAGAAACGAACATGTGGTAATTGGTTCAGTTAGAAATATAGCAAAAGACAGTCGACTGGAACAGGTTAGCCATTTTATTGGAAGTCATTGTAAGTAACTTGGTACACGAGGTTATGTATATGAGTGGCAACGGATCGATTTAAATCTTCTTCGAGGGGTGAAGCAGTCAAAGTGCATCATTGTACTTAAGGCTGGTTTCGGATGGTAGAAGATACTGGATAAATTGTTTAAAAAATTATCAGTCTTCGGAAGCTGTCCATTTTCCCCCAACATCGTCTCAAACTCGGCGGTGGCAATTGTTTTTATTTCCAATGGCCAACAAGTTCAGCTTGGTGCCACGACTACTTAGTTCAATGACGAGAATTCCCGAATATACACGTCAGATATACAATGTATTTTCTAAATAGACAAGATAACCAGCGAGACAAACTAGGGAAATTCTTTTCTTTACAAATCGAACCTTGTGCAGAATGCTAGGCTTTCGGTGTAGGCCTATGAGTCATTGTTTTTTCACGTCAATAAAATAACGTAAGATGACATAGGACCCAGTGAGATAGTCTTGCCTTTAAATTATGAGGTGAAAACATAGCAGAAAGGTTTCACACTGGGTCCAACAATTACCCTGACTTAAACTTCATCAATAGTCGTACTGCAAATTTATATGATCCTGTTAAATTCACCGATGCAGTTGATGTCTGTTTTGTACAAAGATATGTTGATAGAAATAAATGTAAAACGTTAGAGGATAAAAACTGAAAATGTCAAAAAATGAGAGAACAAATTTAAAATAAAAATACAGCTGTTGAACAGAGTGATAATGAAATAACTAAAAATAAGTTTAGATCTACAGAAGGCTAACATAGTATGGGCAACAACAACAACAACAATAGAAACAAAAACAACATGTAGAACAAGAAAGAATGATCACGAAAGCGTAATAAAAAATATGAAAATAATTTTCAAAGTATCTGGTAACTTTTACATGTTTGAATGATAAAGTCGACGTGATAAAATACGCTACATTCACGTAATTTTACAAGAAATGGTTTAGAATAGACGCGGAATAATATTTTGACTGAGACCTTGCTGTCTATATATCAGTGTGGCATGACGAATTAGACAATGATGTGAAATAGTCATCTACATCACAAACATATGCAATCAAACTAAATCAGATAAAATTAAAATCCCCAAAATTAAATCGTAGTGTTGATCGAAAATATAGAGATATTTAGAGATCCACTAAGTTTTATAATTGGTGTAAATACAATTGCATCATCTAATGGGATATGAACATTACAAAGGCAAATCGATAGATACAAAAGGAGGTTAATGGTAATAACAAATGGATATTATATATTTCTTTTATATGCATTATGCTTATTGAGGATTGTTACTATCAGGATGATATTAAAATAAATGTGAATATGTGATAATAAATGTAAAAGATCGAAACAAACAAGTTGAGTAAAACCAACAAGTAAATAAAACAAATAATGTATTACCGTGAATACAAAGTGAAAATTTAAAAGGAATTTAAAGTATTGTGAATTAAATCCCAAAATTCCAAAAGTACAGAGTATTCCGAACGTATTCCTGTGATGTTCCGAATGAATTCCAATTATGAATTCTTAAGCCTTTAACCCCTCAAATGTTCCTTAGCCACATCATAGTCAGCACTCTGTTGTACCGACATATAAATGTAGATACGAGTTCTGCCTGTAAGTACATTTTGTAATAACAAATCTAGTGCCATTTGAAACTTTGAACAATGTTCGCAAAGCGAAGAAAATAGCTATCCACTTCTTTTTCATGAAAAGGGGGAACTAACTTTATATTTGTGATAACATAAAAACTTAAACTTGTGTGTAAAAGATAAGAGTGTTTTCCCTTATATCAGTCCTAATTCTTTTAATCTAAATTGCATTTCTCTTTCTTCTTTCTCTCTTTGTAATTGCATTTCCTTCTCTCCTCTTTCTCCATACTTTGCATTTCTCTCTTGTCGATTCATTTGCATTTCAGTTTCTCTTTCCTGAATTTGGATTTCTATAATTTCGTTTTTAAGCTAAAGCTTTCTTATCTATACTTCCATAGTAATTTTTATTTTATTTCATTTAATTTCATGTCAGAGCCAGACAGAGACTCAATAATCAAACCCAAATCACTTTTATTCAAAAATATTCTTTTCCACCAAATACTGGCAGGAAATAGTTTGTATTTCTTGATTTCCTCGCTTCAAGATCATACCGTCTGGCAAGCTGAAGCAATTCGTCGTTTTCCTATGACCTAACACATCCTGGGTAGGGTTTAAAATAATTTTTTCCACCTTATATAACATTGTGTAAGCTTTTCGGTTTCAAATACAAGGGACTGAACAATTCTAAAACAAAGTGCATTTAACTTTAAAACCAAAATGTATGTTATCTTAAATATTTTAAAGAAATTTGTATCCAGACGAATAGGCAAATTTTCCGTTACGACTTTTTGTATTTAAGTAACAGAAAAGTTTTGTAAAATGCAACAAACGATTTACTTCCCTTGAAAACAAAGTGATATTTACAGCATTACCTAGATTTAATAATAATCTTAATATATAACATACAATCATAAACAAAGATTATTTAGGTAATATGTTGCTTATACATAAAAAGACATGTCAGGTAGGCTTAAACTAATGCTCTTAATTATGGACTAAGGTAAAAAAAAAAACAACCCACAATACAAATGAAATATTCATAATAAAGCAGTTGTGATGGTTGTTAGAGTATTTATTGATTATAGGTAAAGTTTCTATAAAGGAAAAATTGTCTGCAGCAATTATGTGGCTAATTGATAACTAAGTCAACGTTAAGTACATAATTCCTCACAAGCAACGAAAAGATAGCAGTAAAAGTTAACTGAGCCAATCCAACACATCCTTATATTATATATAGCCAAGGCACCATTAAACACTAAAAACTACAACAAAACTTTTGATTAGATACTGAAGCAAAGTCCATATTTTTATTTTAATAGCTAATTCGTTTGTTTCGTTCGACATAACGCTAGGTGGAAATACTAATTATTCTGCCGTAATCAACTGCAGTCGGATTCTGGTGAATGAAATCACAATATCGTTTTCGAATTTATGGACAGGTCATCTTAACAAAGATTTGTGGTTACCTGATTCGGTCAAGACAATAGTAATTACCAAATTATTACTGATAAATATTAAGGAAGATACGATCAGGAGCAGGCAATATACAAAACAACCGGAAAGAAACTTCAGTTCTCTAACTGACATAAAGTTCAGAATGCCATTAGACTTTCAGATTCCAACAGATAATAAAAGGCAGAGCATATCCTTCCGATCTTCGTCGGGATATAGAATTTAAACAATTATAAAAGCCTCTGAAGTGCTAGCTTAGGTGTATCAAATATACGGCGCAGGCCATGTCTCTTGTTATTGTCAAATTGGTATGCTTATCATAGTTCACATGTATGGCTCAAGTGACTTACTTTTACATCCGGCCGCCATAGCAAAATGATTTACACCCTTGAGCCAGCATTTGTAAACAGAGACTGCGTATGGAAAACCTCTGTCCCCGGTACAATACGAATCTTTCTATATCATTTCCACAGTCAGTTAATGAAAAGCACATAAATGGAACTGTATTGTAATGACTATTTACTAGGACGTGAACTATGGACATACAAGGCACAAAGCAACTTTAACAACCCTCACACTTGATTCTCCCATACGGAGTTTAAAAGATGTAACAGTGTTTACATCTCTCGCCATTGATCTGCCTTGATTTGAGAAGTACGCATGACAAATGATTTCAAACTAAGGTTTTAAATAAGCTATTGGTCACCAATGTATTCGCTATCAAATCAATTTAAGAAATGCAAATGCCCATAAAATGTATATTTATTCATTCATTTTTCAGATGCTCAGGTAACTTGCTCAGGTAACTACTCAAAACGAACAACAAAAATAAATTCCCTTACACGGGCTGTTAAATAGTGTCTATGTGAAGATGGTAACAAAATAATGTATACTGTTCCTAACAGTGAAAAGACTGTTTGCACTAGATCTGATGAAGGCTGTATGCAGCGAATTTTCGAATTATATCGTTATCATTTGTCAAACGTTTCTAATTATCAAAATGTACAATAAAAACCGGTTACTGCTACTTATATAGTTCAAGGATAACTTTATTTGATCAAATATTTAGGTTTCATGTCTTTTCAAATGTTTCGGCGTCCCTGTCAATTTTCCATCACATAAACTGTTCTGTAGATTGTCTCATGGATGTAACGATGTTTACAAATCTCGTGAGTGTTTCTTCTTCACGAAACTTTCAATGATTAAGTCCTCGCTGAATGAGATATATTTGCAGTTGCATCCGATCTTTGAGTCATCCATTGTATAATTTTTGTCTTCCTCTGGATTAGTGTCAACATAATGAACATCTGTCGTGGTCAGACAAGTTATAAATTAAAAATTGCAGACATTTTGCATAATTTAATTAGAAAAGCATTTGCTAGTTGATCATGCACTCTTACTTTGTTTTTAGTTATTTCTTTATCGCCATTATTGCATGTGTTTTGTTACGCAATGTTTTTCGTCGTTCGCTTTTAACGATATATACTTTACATTTTTTGTATTATTGGTGTTGTTGTGGGTATAACGCCATTTTCAACACACGATAGGCTATACATGGCGGCCAATATAACTGGCGGAGGAAGAACCGGGGCAAAACCCTAAAAGAAGCACCTATCCACGTGAAGCTTTTGGAAAGCTTTTTCATATACCCACATTGGCCGAGCCCGAGACTCGAAACCACAAGGTGTCAGTGACCTGTAAAGTCAAGCAGTTTAAACCACTTGGACACCCGATGCCCGTTTTTGTGTATTAATTCTAACTCTAATCAATTATATTTTAGCGTAGTCCATTGTATTCAAACAATTTTCTGGTTTGTAGTGTCAAATTCAGGCATTTATTTTACAGACGTGATTCTGTCTGTGACGGTTTATATATAGATCTCATTATATATGATCTCATTTCCTTTCCAACATAAAATCTTCAGTAAACGTGAAATGATATCAATTTAATCTTTATTCAGACTTTTTGCTTCGTTTTTAATTTAAAAATAATTTTAAAAAAATTGTATGCTCATCGTGTTCTATCACCTGAGTAGGTAAGTCAAATCGCTTTGACATAATTTTATACAATTTAAAACTCTTTCTTGCTGTCATCGTAAAATATATGCTCATAGACATTACTTTTAGGTCAATTCACTGAATATTTTCGTCCTAGTTGTTTTTAAATTATGCCTGTTCATATCATTTTTTTTTCTTGTTTGAAAACGTATTGCAAATTGTTCTTAATTTATTATTTGTTTTGGTATTGGTAATTATAGTATTTATGTTTTAATTGCTTAGGTAGAAATATTTAAATTTATTTGAACTCTATGTATTCTACATTAAACTTTTGAAATTTGAAAGCAAATATTTAACAAGATCCTATATACTCTATCTGGTATGTGAATTTCATTGGGAGCAGCCATATTGTTGTGTATATTTAAGCTACATCGTTTATTAGATATTTTTTAGTTGTGTTTTTATTTCATTACATGCTATTGTATTGTAATATAACTTTGTATGATCGACCTGACCTTGTCCAAAACTGATTTCATTTCTGCTTGACCCGAATTGATTTTTGTTAAATATTATTCTGTGCAAACAAGTAATACATAGCTATATTATTCTCTATCTGCACGGGTTTAAGACCAGAATTATTATTCATAGAAATAAATATATTTGTTTGTGTCTAGGTCAATGTTTTGGAATTTCCTTATTGTATTTGACTCTTGTAAAATGCCAGGACCAGTCTAGACGGTTATTTTCCATGAGGTAATGTTAATTTTGAGCTGAGATCAAAGTAGAGAACCACATAAGCTTGTAACTGAGAGGACTATTCATTCGTGCTTAAAGACCTAGCATTTGAAATGGCATTATATGTTGTGTCCAGTTGGGCTTAATTTTATTTTAAATTAGTCATTATTTTCTCTGGAAATACAAAAGTGCTCTGATAA
>QKMX01137076.1:0-11242 GCA_003401595.1 Venustaconcha ellipsiformis
CCCCAATAGCTACGCCTCTGGTCATAATACATATCTAGAAGAAATAGACCGGCAACAAATGAATCAATTAAATAATCGTAAATGTAAAGTTGACTTACTGTGTAAAAACTTCTTTTTATGGCTTAAATATACCTTATATTATATAAATCTTTATTTAATATTTTTAATATTTATACTGAAAAATTTTCCAGGCAAAGATTTGGCTTTTGATTGATTTATCATTAATCTCTTAGCATAATGTAAATAAAAGTAAAGATATATTTCTGTCACTGATCTGAACAGTCCAAAACAAATCTCTAAATATGTAATATTTATTATTAAAGATGTTGTTTTTACACTAAAATTAGCAGAAGCTGGTATTTTTTAAAGCCGTTTTCACTCTTAAAGTCCATTCTGAGAGGGCAAGAGATGAAGGACAAAATAGCAGCCAACTTGATGCACTCAGTACGATGCCATAAGAAGTTCACCGATAAAATACAGGCCAAGAAAACAAGGTGTAACATTCCAATCAAACTTAGTCGGATTTTGTGTCCACATTCTTCATAAATGTTAGTCATATACAAATCAAGGCCCTAGGTCAATAATCAATCAGTTAAGAAGGAAATGATACACAAAATATTTTAAAATTTTCATCAGCTAGATTGATTTACAAGCCAATGCATTCCTTCTTGGGTCTCTGTCAAAAGCAAGTGATTGAAATAGTTACAATACCAGTATACACTTTCTAACAGAAAGTACACCAATATAAATTTTATTAATGGACTTATTTACAACCATACTGTAAGAAATAGTCAGCTTACTTTATTTTGTACAAAAGAGAACAAATACACATAGTGTCTTGACACTTTTTTCCCAAAAAATAAAACTCAAAACAAGGACTGGTGTCATAATACTGAATGAGCATCAACATGGTATGACTAAATATAATAACTCAATAGACCAGTCTATCAAAAGTAATTTTATTGAATACTTAACTTATAAACCAAGCATAGGTAAAATGAATTGAAATGTATGAATATTATAATCAAGGGTATCAGTAACACCAACATAATAATCAGCAGGGTAACAGAGACACAGACACAAGAATAATCAGCAGGGTAACAGAGACACTGACACAAGAATAATCAGCAGGGTAACAGACACAGACACAAGAATAATGAGCAGGGTAACAGAAACACACACAAGAATAATCAGCAGGGTAACAGAGACAGACACAAGAATAATCAGCAGGCTAACAAAGACAGACACAAGAATAATCAGCAGGGTAACAGAGACAGATACAAGAATAATCAGCAATCTAAGAGAGGCAAAGACATAAAAAAAATTGGCAGGGTAAGAGAGACACAAAGACACAAGAATAATCAAAAGGGTATTCAGGATAAGAGAGACACAAAGACACAAGAATAATCGACATGGTAAGAGAGACACAGACATAAGAATAATTGGCAGCATAAGAGAGACACAGAAACAAGAATACACAGACACTAGAATAATCAGCAGAATAATTAACTAATTACAACATTTATACAGAGAAACTGTTTTTCTCTGTCAATCTAAGGACAGCACTAGAACTAAACAAGATGCAGCAATGGCAAAGCATGTAAACTCTGAGTTTATTTTATTGTTCTTTTAAATTTCAAAAAATGTTTTTTATTATCGAAGCCAGTATAATGATTAGCATGACCACTGAAAACTGGTGCAATAGTTTAGAATTAAAAGATTAATACAGTAAAATAAAAAAGAACTAGGTTTAGATCACCACAATCAAAGTAAATACCTGATAATTTGATGAATAATGGTTTAATTTCATGAAAATAAGTATGAATTGATATTTTTCTTAAGTGCCTTTATGTAACCTTTTAACTGTTATAAAAGGTCTGTGATCTCTGAACAAATTATCATTAAAGAAAAGAATTCAGTTTTAAAATAAAATATTAAAAAGTACCATTGAAAGTGTTTCTTTTCCTCTTGGGTCATAACAACAGGAAAACTAAGCTATCACATTTTCTCATCACTGCTTGTAATGAAGTTCATAGCAAAAGGACCCTTTCATTTTTTTCTCTTGTTCAATGTGTTATTGTACATTTGTGAGACAACAGCAAACTGTTTGATAAAATCCTTAATTATAGTTCAGTTACAAACACACACATGCAAATGCCTTAGGTGCCAATATTTCTTTTGATGTTCCAATAAATCAAATTTGAAAAACATGTTTAACACTGAAACAATATAATTAGAGTTGCTTGATAGCATTCAATTAGGTTGCATGCGAAGTGAGAAGTTTTAACAATACATTTGATCTGAAGTCTGTATATGTCTGGGACTTAGTATGTCTTGTCGTCCATACTTCCCATTTATAAAGCAACCTGTAATTTCCGACTTGAGTGACACATGAAATGTAACAAAATGCAACCAAAGTGACATTACGTGTGGTTTGCCATGTATCTACTGATCATAACAGCTTGCATGTGAGTAATCATTACCGACCATCATCACACTGATAAGCAATGTCATTGGCACTATTGTTGTTGCTGTCGGAAATTACTTGAGTAACCTCAACCTAAGTATTACTTAAAACCAACTCCTTAACAATATGAGTAATGGACATTTACTGGAACTTGTTGGCTCAAAGGCCTTACCTGATGAATCAGAACTCTAACCATCCTTAAGAAAAAGATATCATGTACTGGTCCTGTTATCAGACAATTGAGGTCCATTGTTGTGAGAAATATGTCTAATGGACAATAATGGTGTGGAGTATAATCACAGACTGCACAAAGATAATTCTTAGATAGTTATTTTTGTATTAAATTGACACTGTATCAACTAAAAATCTCTTTCAATCTTAAGTTTGTCAACAAATATTTTTGATTTTACTACAAAATGTTTGTAAAAGAATCAAATTCATTACAAGAGATCTAATAAAACATACAGTATATGTGCTATTCCCAAAATATAAAATCTGAAATTCTTGGTCAACAAATTTGAAATTTGTATTGGCATATAGGGCTTCCTAATTTATATTTGTTGAATGTTAAATTTTTTAAAATGTTTATGATAGTGTATACTCCAAGGGGGAGTTAACCAGCAGCATCTAAACCAAAACTTGGCAGCTGTCAATCAAATTATAATATTGTCATGAATATCAGATATGATGTAATATATATCTAGTATGATTTTTTTGCTTCAAATAGTTTAAGCAGTGTAGTAACATAGTCATTATTACAACGGACTGCTCCACTGTCATAATCTAATTATTTAGCGATAAATGTATCTTCAGAAATCAGGGCCATGGCAGGTGGAGTGTTCTAAGGCTCAAACCTTTACAATCACCAACATCTGACCTCTGCATGGTTTTGAATCCTGGCTTGGCCAGTAAATGTATGTGAGAAATTTGCCAGTGCTTCCCATGGTTTGGTGATTCTTCTGTGGATTTTTCTGGGTTCTTCTTCCACCAGATATACTGGCCAGCATGTACGGCCTATCAAGTGGTGTTAAACCTACAACAACAACCTTCAGAAATCAAATTATATACATGTGGGAGTTTTCCAAGGATTCGTTCCAAAATGAAAGACTAAATTAAAATCTTTTAAGGTTTTTTTTAAACATGAGATATGCTTAATCATTAAACACTAGTTTTCTACTTTCCATTTTTGGGTGAGCCTTTTTGTTAAGGAAGCAATTTACTGTTTGGTGACCATCCTCCACTTCTGTGACCCCCCTCCCAACCCAAACAGAATTTATGAAATAAACAATCATATCGGGAATAATGAGTAGAACTCAGTAATTTCTGGGGAAACTGGGAATCATTTTTATTATAAATTTACACAAACTTCATCTGGACAATCGGCTGTCAGAATGATCAAATTAATATATATAATTGTTTATTCTTCTCTGTTGTTCGAGTGGGGAAAAAACTACACCTCAAATATAACACATATACAAATCAACAAAATACTTGTGAAAAAAGTGAAGTTAGGTGATAAATACATAGCCATTTATTCTTCAATTTAACATTTAAAAATATCACATGATCTATACATTTATATTTACAATTAACTGTCAACAATTTTCTTGAAGATTCAGTAGAATTTTGTACACAATTAAATTACAAGGTTTACTTCAATTATGTCAGGTTTTGATATTTTATTCCCAGTGCAGCAGTATCACTATCAGTCTCCACAGCAGAAATCTTTAACCTAACACAAAATTAACAAAACCTGCTAAGAACAGAATATTCAATTTGTGGTGCAAAAGGTTTGTGTACTCTCTGCACCCATGTGGAATACCTGATAAAATGAAAAGAGGGCAGCGGGTCTGAAAAAACTCCCTTAAAATGCTACTTGTGCAGTTGTTGTGATAAGGGAGGGGGAATTCAAGGGACAATGAAGTACTTGTGTGCACATTAATATTTCACATCTTTAAACCAAGCTGTGTATTTCAGATAGCCAAACAGCTTTTGTCCTGTGTGGTGTTGACTTCAGAAAGGGTAGTGATAATACTGTGCCCCCAGGGTTCACGAAAAGGGAATTTGTGAACAGTAAATAATGTGTCCCAACACTAAACTGTCACCCTGTAATTCATCAGGCCCAGAAATGTGAAGCAAGATTTTATCAAGTTGTTAGGTATTTCTACAGCCTTGCTAATGCAGCATAATGGATGTGATCAAGGGGAACATTCATCACAAGGTCTTGAGTTGATTTTTAAATCCATGATGTACAGTTTTTAGAAATTCCTATGATCTCAAGGCTTAGACTTCTGGGATTACTGATAAGGTATTAGGTTGGTATTTGATAGGAATTAGTGCATCATGGGAGACTACCTGTCAAAAAAATGAAGTTATGCCCCTTGATGCACAAATCCCTAATTACAAATTTCACAAATGTAGTTAAAGAATAATGAGTGTACATTAAAGAAGTTTATTATTAAAAAAAATAAATCTCAGAATAATGACTTTCAAAAGAGAAGATGTCTGATAAACAAATGATCCTCAGAATAATATCTTTCAAAGGAAAAGATGTCCGATACAAGAAATATTTCTCAGAATAATGACTTTCAGAAAGGAAGATGTCTAATATAAAAATAATTCTCAGACTAATGACTTTCAAAGGAAATATGTATAAGATAAAAATATTTCTCAAAATAATGACTTTCACAAGAAAAGATGTTTAATATAAAAATAATTCTCAGAATAATGATTTTCAAAGGAAAAGATGTCTGGATAAAAAATATTTCTCATAATAATGGCTTTCAAAAGAAAAGATGTCTTATAAAAATGGTTCTCAGAATATTGATTTTCAAAAGAATGCCTCTTTGAATAGTAACTTCAGACAGCTATATGGCCACAAGTCCCTTTTCATTAAAGTCCCTATCTTACAATTTTAAACCTCAGTTGTCAAAGAAGTGTCTGTTTAGAGTACAAGCCAATTTTACATCTCCATTTTACACAGAGATAATTCCTAACCAATCATCAATGAAACTCCCTTATTCAAACCATAAATTGTGGCCCCAAAATAAGATAAAACCATGAATCTCCCTAAAGCTGTCAAAATATCTGCATATATTTTGAAAAAATCTATTCTGGAAAAGAGTGAAAGCCTTCAGAAGGTTGTCTAGAAGCATTATCCATATGAATCAGGTAATCAGGGAAACCTGTAATACCTGCTTTGGATTAAAGTTACTAATCAATCTCCTCTTATGATGGAAGATCAATAACACAGCTTTTGTTTCTTCTCTGAATTTGACAATATCTTCGAATTCATCCCCCTTTGTTTGTTTGACAGTAACTGCAACAGCTGGACTTGGCACCAGACAGGTGACACATCAAATCTTTCTCAGAACAATCTGGATTTACGGTTGTGGTTTGTACCTAGGCAAAGCACTTTATTCCAATTGCCTGGGCAAGATATAACACTTAATGTGCTGATGTGCCATTAAACACATCAAACAAACATTTATTTCACTGTGCGGGATATTTAAAAAATAAATGCTTCATTCCGACATCAGCAGATTGTAGTATTTACCTTTGTTGTACCTACACCCAACTGTGAACAGACCCAGATCTACCATTACATAATGCTCTGTCAGATCAGGGTATCTGTTTTTCCCTTTATCCATCTTTGTATGAAGTAGGATAGACCTTCATCAGTCAACCCATTATACCATAGTTTTTCAATGGCAGAACCACTCTTGATGTTAAACTCACCACCCATTCATTTGTACAAAATGTCAGCAAATATTTACTAAGAATATCTTCATCTCATATGTCGACTACCTTGAATAAGCCTAGTACCTAATTTCTGAAAAATTTATGAGGCTGGCCCCAGATCTTATCACAGGATAAATACTGTGTTATGGCAGACCTAGGATTAATAATGTTCATACTTGGGTTAATATTATGCACTTATTAATCCCATGAGAGGAACATTAATATTTTGTTATTACATCATCTCTTGGAAACTATTTTCCTACAGTTCTGTCTGGTGGGTGAAGTGTTCAAACTTGAGACACATTAACTCTACCCCACCAGACAACACTATCGCAGGGTCTATTCTAGAAATTCAAATTTAGGGGAGAAATGTTCCCTTTCATTTTGAAAAGGGGAGAATTTTCTAGGTACTTGTGGGATTCAAGAAAGAAATAAAGGTCAGGTATGCAAACATGATTCGTAATTTTCTTTCATTTGAACGATTCTTCGGTGTGAATTTTGAAAAATTAGCATTACCGCTGCAATTATACACCGCAGAACAAACCCCGGTGCAGAAGAACAGTTTTCATGGAAGAAGGTAATAATAGATTTGGTATTTCATACATCATGTGAAATGACAAGACTTTGGAAGGTACATGGCAATACTGCCAAATGGAATGTATGTAATACTGTAGCCAGATACAGTATGTACGGCTTAGCGGCTTAGCCAAGGGGAAATACACTGTCCAAAAATGAATCCCTCTAATTAGCCCATTGGATCTCAGGATATTATCATGTAAAGCACTAAAAGTAATAATATGGCCTTTTGTGATGATATACAGAAGAAATGATTATTAAGAAAAGTCCATAATTAGTGCACCAAAAATACTCCAAAATCTGTAAAGCTCAGAACTGTGTACAGCCATGATCAATTGCTGATTAATACAACAAAAATCCTACTCTACCTGAAAGGCTTGGATCTAAATCGCCATTATTGGCTTAATGTTGTCTAATTTAACAACATCAATACGTGCTCAAGTCAGAGACCTGTCTTAGTGAGGCAGTCTGTCATTAGCACATGGAAAAATCCTATTGTGACAATCTGCTCAATTTAGCCATGTCACTCAATTTAAATCTGCAACACAATAAAAGGATCATTAGATAATCGATTTTCATCTTTCTCTGTCCTTCTTGTTCATTACTGGCACTGAAGCTGGTATTTATTTCAGCTTGCACTGCCATGCTTTCCAGCTCAAATGTATGAAGCTTTACCAGATCCATTCTATTGTAATTTTATCAAGAAGTTAAGTAATCCAATACAGAAAAGTTGGGTAGTTGTGGCAGACCAAGCAAGTGGAGGGAAATTAACGGATTTCAATGGGAGAGAACTCTCAGGAAAATGACAGTTCAGCTTCAATGATGTTTAGCATTGCTCCAACTTGACAATATTCATAAGATTTTCCTTTCAGAAAAAAATAAATCATTAAATGTAGCCAAAAGTTTCACACAGAGCTTGATTTATTTTCTCTGAACACCATTAATACTGATGTGAAGGCAAACTTGTCCATTCAAGTAGCAACAGTCACAGTGTGCAGTTATTCAAGTGATTGCTTACACACTATATACTAAACTGTTTTCATTTTAAATATAAGGATTTTTAAATAATTTTTTGATCTAATTTTTGGTGAAAGATTATAATTTTAATCTCATTTTAAAGTACAGTATTTTGCAAACTTTTATCTTGAAATAAATTTCATTAAAAAAGAATAAATTTAATAATGATTTGCATCGATTCACAATGCAAAAACTAGAATTCTCTCTGACTGTCTCTATGCTACTGCATTCATAAAATTCTGTCAAGCTCTATGATTTTCATTCCTTTCTGTTTGAGGGTGGGGATGGGGATTTGAGACTACTTTCAGAGTGCAAAGGTTACTAAACAGAACTTCAAAAAGGATAAAGTTACTACAAATTTACTGTACAATTTATATCATTCAGACTGCCGCCAATATGTATACAGTTATGTTTGCATTTCATCATCATGCCCCAAACCACAAAATGATAAACATTCTTGATATTATGGCATGGCAGCATTCCCAGAGTGATATGGGTTTCAATCCCTGGCCAACAGCAGACTTTTTGTAATACTGATTAAGCTAAATGTTCAAAAAAAATAATTTCATTCATAAAATGGCTTTATCTTTTTGCTCATTTGGTATAGTGTTGGACTCTTAATAAAATTGTGGCAGGTTCAATACCTGCCCAGACCAGTAAAAGTCAGTTAATGTGTTAAATGTTCCATTCAAACCAACAAAAATAAAATCTAAAAAAAATTCATCTTATACCCAATTTCATAGAATACACAAAACAAAATTTGCTTCTTGTAAGAACTTTTATAAAGCACAATTATCTCTCAGTTAAGGGGGGGGGGAAGACTCCTTGTAGGATAGCCTATCTCTCAGTTAAGGGGGGGGCCTCCATATAGGATAGGCTATCTCTCAGTTAAGGGGAAGGGGGCTCCTTGTAGGATAGGCTATCTCAGTTAAGGAGGGGGGGCTCATTATAGCTTTTATTGTTAGATGCCATCAATAACATCTACAAACAGCTCATACACACATTGTAAAGAGGGCTTGTTTATATTGAAGGTGGTTACAGTGAGGGACCACTGTGTAATGTACATATAAGCCGAGACCAACTGAAAACTACACAGACCCAGATCTGCCAGCACAATATGCTCCGTTAAATCTGGGTCTGTGCAGTTTGTCAGGAGTAATCAGGAGAACAACATAGACCCTGATCTGCAGGCACATGATGCTAGAGCAGATCAGGATTTCTGTTGTTTGCAGTTTGATTAGACTTATAAGTGAGTATAGACAGTAAATTTCCCTCACATAAAATGCTGGCCAATTACATAGTACCATATGTATGTATGAGTTGACTATGGATTTAACTTGTAATTAATTAGTTTACTATGGATTAGAACTTCTAATTAAATAGTCTACTATGGATTAGTACTTGTATTTAATTACAATACTATGCATTTAGTACTTATAATTAATTCATAATTTCAGCAAAACTTGACCTAATAAATGACAGAAAGGAAAATTCTTTTTCTCCTTTTAAAATAACCCCATGATAAAAAAAACCTCAAACTTTAAAACTGTGTTAAACATTTTAAATTTTTATATTTTGGTGTGCATAATCTACTTTCATAAGTATTTTGATGCATTATAATCTGTTTTGGGTTTGGTGGTATTTTCCCCATTTGGAAACCACCTAAAAGCCTGATGGGAAGAGCAACCTTAATAATTTATGGATATTTATTTTGAATTCTTCACAAAAAAATACAAAGAGATGTAAACATAGCAAGACAAAATCATTTGACTAATTATGCTCTATAATGGAAAATTCCTGACAAGATTTTGAACATATTGGTAGGAATATATTTTGTCTATGCCAAAGTTCACTGCATTGTGCAATCCCCATCTGGCATGTATTTTCATGATATAAAACGTTCATATTGCATCTCCCATGACATTTGGTCCTGGTTTTGGGAGGTGTTAGTAGAAAGGAGTTTTCTGCATACTTCTACACTCAATTTGATAAACCTGCTCTTTAATGATAGAGCAAGAGGCAGTTGATATGGTAATAATGCTACCAATTTCCCTGTAAGTGCTCTGCCGATAAGCGACCCGGCTGGCATGCACAGGATGATTTCTCTCTGTCGGATCGCTGTCAAACAATGCCAGACTTATGAGGTAATGCACTCCAACTTTGTTTCAACACACCATGATAATTTTGAATTATTGTCCTTTTTAAATCTCAGAAGCTGCCTTGCTTTTATCTACCATTCAGCCACAGAGTTTATGACCCTCTCCTTCTGCAAACCCTTCCCCCCTTGTGAGAATAACTTATCAAGGGTCTGTCTAACTTCACAATCATACAATATGAGGGAGACCAGGTTTAAATATTTCACAATTAGTCTTCCCTTTCCTAAAGTCAACTGGTAGAATTTCAAGAAACTACAATAAATTGAGTGGAAAATTTGACATTCTAGTTATCAAATCATGACTAATTAGGTCATAGTGGAATGTAATCATCTTCAATTACCTCAATAAAACTATAAAATACAAAGCAATTTATGGAGTGTCTTCACTAAATGAAGCACTGCATGTAAGCATCAAGTTTAAGCCAACTGTCTTGCAAACTTTCTTCCAAATACTGATATGATAAAAGGTATTCTCTTTCAATGTTGCTTCACATATAAACTGATTTTATGGTTTCATATGTTAGCTTTCAATACAGATTGGTTATATGAATCTAATGTAAAAATTTTTTCATCCTTTTTCATATACATCATATTTAATTGGAAAAGCACTTGAAGTTTTAGGGCTGTAAACTTCACTTCAAAAGATAATTCTTAAGATAATATTGATAAGACTTAAAAAATGTAATGTCAACATTTTACAGTCAAAATCTTATTACAGCCTTTAACATTAAAAGTTCAAAATTTTACAGCATTTAATATTAAAAACTAAGTTATATTCCTGCTCCATTATTCTTGAAATTCTAATGGCTCATTGGACAATTTTTCCCCAAAAATCAATGTTATGACTACATATTTGCGAAAACTAATTTAAACAATTCAAAGGAGATATAACAAGTTGTGAAAAAAAGAGCCAACTTCAGCTGATTTACCTTATTATTAGTGTACTGGAAAACCTGTCATTTTCAGTTTCAGATTAGCTGCAGCTTTAATATTAACATTATCCTTCCAATATTCACTGATTTCGTCAAAACTAAATATTTATAAACAAAATTTTTTTTCTTTCCAAAAATTGTATTGTGGAATTTCAAATGAAATTAGTAATTTTTGCTTTCTATAATGTTTTTTTAAAAAATTAATTAGTAACTTAAAACAAGCCAATCTAATAACTATAGTTTTGTTGGCTCAAGTCTTCAAAATGTCTTGAAGGATGAAGGCGAATGTTAGTTGTCATTGCTACACATTGTATTCTAAAGGTCCAATGTGTTGATGCCAGGGCATCTCTGGTA
>QKMX01137154.1:0-10838 GCA_003401595.1 Venustaconcha ellipsiformis
TAATAATAATAATAATAATAATAATATCAGTAGTAGTAGTATTAGTAGTAGTTTTCTGTGATGTTATCGCTATTGTAATTGGTAGGAACAGAAACCATTTTATACTTCTGGTAATTTCATCGTCGTTATTGTAATTCTGATAATAAGCGCCATCTTGAACTTTTCACCTGAAATGTATAAGTAGTATGGTTTGAATGCACAAAGCATGTAGGATCTGAATATGACCAGAGGAGAGAGAACACGTGCAGATGCTGATGAATGTGAGAAACTAGATACCATTTGTGTACTTTACTACCACATAAAGAAATCAAAGACAGTCTCGATAGTTTACATTTTCATAAAACAAAACTTTGGTGAAAATAGTAAATGTCTTTCAAACTCTTTTATTAAGCCCGACTGCTGAATGTGTGGTTGTATATCAATACAATGTATTTAATACGAAAGTACTGTCATTATTTTAGGACACAAAATAGTTATTCCTGTAGATACAATATATATTGTCTTAACTCCCATATAAGTGCAAACTGCACAGATTAATATCTGTGACGATAAAATCTGGGAATCAGCAGGGTGAAAGAAGTAATTAGCAGAATAGACAAAATCTTCCAATGCACTAAGCATTCAGGATATATGTCATTTGCAGATTGGACCATTTGGGAATAAAGACTGTGTAACGTAAGAAAGCTGGTTTGTTCTGTATTTGGATGCCAAATTAATTATAACTCGTGCTCTGGTGTTATCATCTAAGGCAACCACCAACAATTTTCGTAGGCAGCAGAACATATAAAGAAAATATCACCACAATGGATTACTTCCCAAAAGATTGAGATGTTTCTTAATCTTTTCAGTCCAAAACTCAAGACTGTTAAAATAAAATGTTTTCGTTCCTAAAATGCTGGCATAACAATTTGCCATTTGATCCTGGGATGAATAATATATACGCACGTACACCTCACATGACATATATTGCATTGAGGTGAATTTTGAAATGATTTTTTTCTTACTTGATTTTAAGACAGGTCGATGAATACAAAGGACAAATATGCACGTTATACACAGTGCTTTCATCATCATTAACGTAAACCAAGTTTATCCGATATACTGTTATAAAATTTGAGGGCTTCCGTATTTGTACACTGTCAGTTTTGTCATGGTTGTAAATGATCTGGTTCCATGAGTAACCAGGATGTGATATACATATCATAGGAATCACCTTTTACAATTACATTGTATTACCAGAATTCTCTACAGAGTATCAAATAAGAATCGTAATTTCTGTTTGTATTAACTAGTGATGTTGTTCAGAACAAAAACTACAATTAGCCGTCAGAAGTATGTTATTGATGTTCATCGCTTTATTCCAAACTTTCATTCATCATCCAGGTCGATCTATATGTATCAGGAAATTCGGAAGCATGGCGTATTTTAAAGTTATATCACCACATTCTCCTGACTTGAAGGAATACTCCCTACGATTCTGTGACGTCAGTATGATTGACCAGAAAGTTCGTTATTTCGTATTGGTCACATCAACGGACACCGAAAGGAGGCTTGAAAAGTGTAAAGACTTTCTGATACATGCAATTTAAAGCTAGATAGATGGTGAGGTAAAAGAAAAGAAAAATGCTAAAATACTGTGATGGTATCTGTCTGTGAAAGATACTAAACGGTCTTTAGATATATTAGGACACAGACTGATACACCAAGAGCTATTGAAGGAATCCAAAGGTACACTGTGCATATCCGAAGCACAGTTACTAAGCCACGACATTGTTATTTTCTGTTTATATTACTTATGCATCATTCCTCAAATTCTAATTAAATTTGAGAAGGTGCAGTGTACATATCGAGTTTAAACAGAATCAGCAATTGTAGGAGACACCTATTCAAGTTCAAGTAAATTAGGCATACCATAGGTTATGGAAGATGTATATCTTCCTGCACAACCACTGCTATCTTTGAGGAGAAAAAATGACAGTATTGAATGCGACTTAAAGATGACGATCTACCACAGTCGTCTACTGAGACCAATTTCCGAAGTTATGACTAAGAAAATTTAACTTACTTTCCAACACAAACTTCTGCTATTACAAGCACAAAAACTCCTAGCATTAATGGATAATTTCAGGAGATTGCCTTATATTATGTATATAGATTTAGAGGTATCACGCAGGACTATTATGCAACTCAGTAATAAACAATTCTGTATACATGCACAAGTTAATTGTGTTATATTCGTGCAAATAATGTATTATTTTGTTTCAGCAACGTTAAAGTATCTGAAAATGTCTGCCGTTAATTTATAAGAGTTGAATATACAAGTAAAATCTCTTCAAATATTTTCAAAGATCCAACTCGTACAAAGCCGCTTATAACTGTGAAAACTTTAAACCGTCTAACTGCTTGTTTTGCATGTAATCGAACACAAACAATTCTTAAAAGTACATGTCACATCTTCTGCACTAAGACGAGACTTACACTTAGTAATTGCTAGTATATTTAATATGACTCCCAATAGAAATGGGAACGTATGATTAGTAAATCATCGATCGGCCATTATTTCATTTGTCTGAAGTATAGCATTACCACTTGCTTTGACTCCAAATTACATGAAATGTCAAAGGCCAATACTAAGCTCCGTTGGTCTCTCTTGGTAGACATCCCACTAAAACCATTTGTTTGCCGGCTATAACAGGAATTAATGACATAAATATGCAGACATTCCAAACCCGCGGGCCAAATTATCAAAAATGAAATATACCTTAAATCTCATTAAAACCAGCATCAACTAATCTGCTAATCCATTACGAATTTCAGAGGACAACTTTCAATCAAATCATCATTGAAGGAATAAATCAATTATTCTGATACACCGGCGCATGACAGGGCACCACTTTGTCACTAAACCGTTAATTGAGGGCATTATACTTTCGCAAAATTTGATTTCAACTCCCTTTCCCTCACATCAATTAATATTTGTCTGAGTAAAGGTATTTATCATGTATCTGTGCAGGCTTTTACATAATTGTAATCATTCTGGATTAAAATCCAGATTCTTCAGACTGTATAGAAATACGTGTATGTTGACAGCAATTGGTACAATGTTAATACTTTAGGTTGAAGCCGGTAAATTGCTGACTGTCACTGGGAGTACTTTTGAAACCCATTTCTCGATGCTTTTGGATGTGATATAAGTAGTTAGTATTATAGATTACAGTACGTGACAATAAAGGACAATACAGGAAAATATGGGACAATACAGGACAATACAGTACAGGACAACGCCGGACAATAAAGGACAGTACGGGACAATATAGGACAATATGGGACAATACAGGACAATACGGGGCAATACAAGACAATACAGGACAATGCTGGACAATACAGGACAATACGGGGCAATGTTTCTTCCCTTAACCTTTGAAGTACAAAATTAAAATTAAATTCAAAGTCCACATAGAGATAAACATTTTTCATACACTCTATCTCTTTTTCCCTATTTCTCATCAGAAATATATTTTTCTATTTTTGGAAGTTTTATCGTAGTGTCCATGATTTTACAAAGCAATCTCGTAAATGCATTGTTTCTGACAGACCTTTTAGTTTGCCGGTTATAGTTAATATTAGATATACTTAGCTGAGTATTATTATCCACGTAAAATGTATATACATTTGGAAATTAGTCCCTTTAAAATTGAACCATGCATATCATAACAGTTCTAACTTTATATGTAACTCCTTTTTATGTGTAGCTGAAATGAACTTATTTCAAGTTTCCATTTGTGACTTTTTAATCTGTTAGTTTCCTTGTTATGCATGTCTGAAAAAAATCCCTGTTGATTAAATTGAGGATATACAGATAAATTATACATTACAAATTAAAGACATTTTAAACACCATTGGAATACCAGGTAATGATGGCTTTACGATTCATCTTGCAAATTAAAACTTTGTAAAGTGCAGCACATCATTCACAATATGGATACTAATAATTTCTCTTTAAACTTAAAGTAGCGCTGTATTTGAAGAAATGTCCATAGATAAATGTACCATCAATTTCGAATTAAATAGGTCGCGAGATTTTATCTGAACCTATCATAACAACTTGCCATTCAAGATCTGGGTTGCAGTCAAGATGAATCACCTTGACCTACACGTAACGCAGCTATATGTAACCCTATGTAACCACTAATATCACGCATGTCACTAAACGTGTCGTTGTAGTATAGAAACTCATGACCGCATTGTGACATTAAATCTCGTAAATTTTGAATAAAGACAAACCCATTGACTCCAGTGCCTTTAATGCAATCGGCTATCGGTATTCACACTTTAGATGATGACCAATATGTATTGTTAAAGCACATGTAGAATCCATCCTAATAATGTTAAACTCTCTTTTAAGTGTGACTTAATTTGGAATACGGAAACAATATCTAGCTGCAAGATATGTGTGTTACCTTGATGACAAATACAATTTAACATTAATCAATAATTTAGTCTAAATATTTTATCCTTTGCAAAAATAATGCCGAATCTTTCGACCTTTGCTAATGTAGTTATTTTACACTATACTATTAATAAATATAAAATAACGATCTTTCTGGATATGTACTTTTATAAATTGAAATGTGCAAGTGTACCCAACACTTGTCAATGTTTCTAGATTAAAACTTCATGTCATCCTACAGTTATATCCTCATTTGTTTCTAGACAGGTGTCCGATGCGAGCAGGCAGTGCTATATGAAGATCTTGTGCACATGTAATTTATATAAGATGCAACCTGAGTCATTCCAAACGTCGAATAATTTCGTAACATTCTGTGCACATGGATTATCAATAATTTTAAAGCATGTTTGTATGGATTTATATATAACACACTATATGCTAGGCAAATCACTAAAAGGATTTATTATCTATGACGGAAACTGTGATAAAATACTAGTGATGTGTGTTTCATTTCTGTTCATAAAGCATTTTGAAATTTAAACAAAATCACAAATTATTTGCAAACAGATATAACCTGTCTTTAGTTAAGAACTTGGCACATTAGACACATATGTGAGGCAATAAATAACAGGACATTTAACGCAACTTGGACAGTGCTCGCAGTCTGTTAGCTAAGTGAGCATCAAAGAGTTGTCAAAACTGAGAATTCCTGAAATTTGAAAACAACAATGTGAGGTCAAGGAAAAAGATTAAAGAGTTAAATTTTATCCAAGCACGAGCATAACCAGTGCCGAGTGCAATTGTACCTGTCTCGGGGTTGTTTGCAAATTAACCCTGCTTAAAGTGTATATGCGGTATAATGTAAGACGAGAGAGGATTTTCGTGCGAAGTTGACCCATTCACTTATAATAACTTTTCACGCCACTATTAATGACGGTCACTGTGTTCAGGCTAAAACTATTTGCCAAGGTCAATTATTTCCATGTCACTGGAAATTTTACAGAATTGGACACACAAAATCCATTCAATTGTTTCAGTGTCCAATTTTATAGAAATATGGACAATTACATAACTGCGATGAAAACGATCTGAAGATTACGCTGACTACACTAAGGAAATTAATTAGAACTAAAATATTATGGACCGTTACCTTTGACTAGTAATATCAGTTTTTAAGTTTAAACACCTTATCTCCTTAGATCCTATACGCAAGACTATGCTCCCTAAACGAATATTAATACAAGAAGTATTACCCTTCAAACAATCAAAATATTAACTTTGTATCATCGATCCTCGAGCAATATTTACAATAACATATAGTTTACATCTTGTAGTGATGCTCATATATATTGTCATATTAACTGCATATAATAAACCTTTTTTACAGCATGACCCATATTATGTTAAAACTGGACGCCATTCAGGGTACCATTATGTAATAAGTGTTGTTTCGATGCATAAGGTTCAGTGTCAGAACGGTACTATTTTCGACATTTCTGACCCTTCTTGAGGAGGAAGTTAAACGGAGAGATATGTAAGTAAGGGTTTGAATGGGATTGCTCTGATGCTCCGAGATCGATAACATCCACGATGAAGGTTACAGTCGTTTGTTTGCTGCTTATAACAATTCTTACGATTGTCTATCCTAAAGTTATTTGTTTATTCATATGTTGCTGTATTATTCTTATATTTAATCTTCTATATGATTCTAACTTTCTTTATAGACCACAGGCTCAACTGATATACATATATATTAAAAAACTCATTAGGTGAGTATAACAATCACCAATAGAGGAAGTGTTTGTACTTTTGTGTTAATGGTATTTTTCTTTTCTCCCTGCTAATGCCTTAAAACTGTCATGATATTTTCTCTGTGATTACTTACCAAGGCATAACAATAATTCTCTTCAAATGTTTTCAAATACGGAAGCAGAGATCAATACATCACACTGACATAACTAAATGTTTGTCAGCATGAACAACTTCCACAACGTTAAATCACTGTAGTCTGTTTCAGTTGCTGAGTTTCTCAATGTAACATTAATTCCCGTTAGCAACAAGGAACCCACATTTCAGTTTAAAATAAGTATTCCCCACGATAAATTTATCTAAGCAGAGCAAATAAGCAGATTTAATACCTTTCAGAGCATAAATCTTCCTTTAATGACTTATATACATTATATCGTACAAATATGTAATTCAGACGGATACAATTAATTTAACCCCAGTGACATTGAATTGTGGGTAATATGATAGTACTAAAAAAAAGGAAATCGAAATCTAATTGTTATTAAGTTGATATGCTTAGCGAATCAATAGTCTGTTTAAAAGGCTGATTCATTCTACTGAGCAGTTTATAAAGAGATTAATTACAAACATATTTTGAATCGACATAATGCATATCGCTGGTAAACCATTTTAGTAAAATCTGGACTAGGGGTGATGCATTGACATGCTGATTCGTTGTTGTAGTAAAGGTTATTTTTGTCAGTTTTCAAAACAAAGAGTTGAAGAAACCGACTTTTCAATATTTATTATGTATTTGTTACGCTGTAGATACACTAGCAAACATTTTACATCGTTGTCGGCAGCCTTCCGACTTCGGGAGACGATGGTTTGGCTTCCGGTTGGGTGTCCTATCTGCACCTTCTCTAGTGGCTGCAGAGTCCGACCCTGGAGTGACGATCTCTGTTGCACTTGCTGTAGATGAACGTTGATGCGTGTTGAGGCTGTTGCTGGATTCGCCGTTCTCCTGGCTCTCTTTGTAGCGAGGTTTGTGTTTCTCGCTTCCTCGGCTTTCTGAACGCTCTGTCTGATAACAAGGCTTCAGGCGGAGCGGTTATCAATACAGTTCTTCCAGTCGTTGACGTTGATCTTGTCCTTCTTCATGTCCTACTTGCAGACATCTTTGTAACGAAGTCATGGCAGTCAAGTCAGTCTAGCACCTACTGCTAGCTCTTCGTGTAACAAGTCCACGGGAATGTATCCTAGGTATATTCTTTTGACGGGGCCGAGTCAGCGAAGGCGCCTCTCGCTGAGAATGGAGAATATGCTGTTCAATGCTGGCGCGTTCCAGAACCTTTGTGTTGAGTATTTGTGCTGCATCTTGGTGTGTAGAATGTGCGGCAGGCATCACTGTTGGAAGCTGTTAAGTTTCCTTTCATGGCTGTCGTAGGTGGTCTATTCCTCGGTACTGTAGAGGAGTGTGCTGAGCACGCAGGCATGGTAGACGCAAAGTTTGGTCTTCTCAGTGTGGTTGGGGTTGTTGCAGATCCTCTGGTTTAGTCTGGCTATAACTGCTGCATAACTGCTGCATTCAATCCAGTTTGTGTAAATGTTACTGATTCCTTATGCAAATCAATTTAATAATGCATTTCGACACACAACAAAAATCGGTTTCATTTAATAAGAACAAATTCATACATATTGTCTCATAAATTGACAACTTAAACAAAATTCCGAGTCACCTTCAATCAAATAATATCTTGGCACATAAAAACAATTTTACATATATTATTCTCCTGATTTACATTAAACTTTCTGAAATTATCTTAAATTGTTGAGTTTAATTTGCCTCTAGATGAATGTTTAGATTACTGGAACAATTTTGATTTTGATGTTCGTTGTTATGTATGATTATTTCCTGTAACAACAATCAAGTTTGCACTTGTAAATCCTGGGCAAATACTAATGCATCATACAATTAGAATCTTATTTAACTTGTGATACAGTTCTTTTTTTACTCACGGTCTTGGCTGTAGCTTAATCCATTTCGCCGTTACACCGATCAATTTTATAAATAGCTTTTCGTGTTCTTGACGCAATCAAACAAATATGGCTCAGCAATTTCATTGAATCAGAAAGTGTACAGAAATGTACATTTTATTTTATTCAAAGTCGTCGGGTAAATTTTGCTCAATTTGCAGAGCTTGCCTAGCCATGCATGTGAAATTGTACACTGAGAACAATTTTGACCTTGAATTCACACCACTTCAAAGTCAAAGCTAGTATATGATACAGATTAGTTTAAGGTCCGGTAATCTGTAATTAAACAAGAACGTTTAAACAACTTACCTTGACTACATTCTGGAACTTTATATCACTACAGATTCAAATGCGACCCTGCGATACGTATGCGGTTTCATTCATTCGCGATTGCTTGATTCGCAAATCTATCTTGATATAATTATTGCTGCTTGCTGTTGTTTGAAGATAATTTTAGTCACGACCAGATTCGGATGTGATAATTAATACCACAAGTACGTTAACCACTTTTTCTCGTTATGATAAACGTGTCACTCGTTCTTGCGGTTATTGGTATATTTATCATAGGTTTTTGCGCTAATTGGTGTATGTATCCCATTTAATTTTCTTCTTTAGAATTTGTTCCCAATCTTTGCGCTAAAAGGTTCAGTTTTGCATTGTTAGAATGCAACTTTGGACATATTGTATAACACGTCAAGTGAAACCTTATAATATATGGTCAAGGCTTTCTATTTATTACCTATTAGTTAAAAATAATAGATCTAAATTTTGGATATGGTTGGATAAAGTCAGAAATGTTCTCCAATAGGTCGATAACTACCGAAGTCATGGCCATTTTTTTTGAGTAAGACAAACACCCATATTTCGATAGAATGAGAAAATTCACGTGGCTTTTCTTTAATTAAAATCCATATCTGAGAGTGGATAAGTCCATGTTGTCCAGTTTGTAAGTTATAAATAGGCTGATTGATGATGTCATGGATCTTTTGATAAATTAAGAGAAATACCTTTGCATGAGTAAATCAGATAATTCAGCTAGAAATTGCAGTCAGTTATTTAAACTGCTTTTTGGAGTTCAAGAGAAAATAATTCACGAAAATAACACTCTAAATACTCCCGGCAGGCAGAAACAGGAACAATTTTGTCATATAAATAATACAGTATTATTTTAATGTAGAGATAGCACTATCAGTCATTGAATCAGTTCAGCTTTACGGTATCTTACTGTACGGATTCAAATGAAAGCATGCAATCTTGCTTTAGAGATTGTGGCTTCAACAATCATACGGCTTCAGATATATTGAACTACTTAGACAAGCATTTTTGAGATATATAACCATAAAAAACGAGTGGCATAAAGCAACCATTGCGTAAATGTGAATACATTATGCAGATCTGTAACCATGAGAAATTAGTGTAATAAAACAACCATTGTGTGAATACTAATACATAAATCAGATGTTTAAAGAGAAACAAATAAAATTCTACCATGACACTGAGATTACATATACTACACGTGTAAAATATATATAAATATATATAAGGGTATTAAAGGGTTATAATAATGGTCTGGGCAGAAGTAATTGAATAGAGAACATTCATAATATTTTATTGAAAAACATTATGTGGAAAATTTTGCATCAAAATGTTAAAAACCAAGCACTATATGGAATCGTTGTCCATGTAAACTGGAAGAATGAAAGTATTGATTTAATGAGATAAATTTGCGATACGTTTTATTGATATTATAGCAGTTTTGAACCGTTTGAAAATAGTATAACTTGAAAGCGTTAGCATTCAGTGTAATACTAGAACTTTTGAATGCATTGTGCTATCGCTAAATGAGGATATGAATTGACTTTGCCATTCATTGCTATTGCTGTTAGAGAGAAAGAGACAATATTCGACATAAAAGAGAATACACGTAAAGCATAATTATAATTGCTTTGTAGCTCCTGACCTTAAGTTGTTTTTTGTATGATATTGCATACGATGGCAAGCAAAATTCTTTCAAACCCATTACGATATTGTAGCTAGAAAATTGCAAATATCATCATAACCTTAATACAATAATGTCTTGTTCACACCTACTCTACCAATCGTTCAATACAGCCTTCGCAACGTTTAGTTTAATTTTGCATTGAATATTAGCAGGCGCAATGATAGCTTTAAGTCCCAGCACAGTTGTTTGCATTTGAATTAATTATTCATGCTAGCTATTAAATGCATCCTGGGAAAAGCTAATTTACAAGACTGAGCTGCCGTTTTTACTATTTTGTAGTGGTAATTATTTGCTGGATATAAAGAGGACAATTCTTTAGCTTCATTGATTCACTACTGGAATAAAAACCTGCAAATCCATGCTTATTACTATAGTAGAAAATGAAATTGATTTTAAAGAAATTAATGACCGATATGCTTTATCGTATGGGTAAAAATATTTATGTTATTCAACGACAAGTAGTATTATATCCTTAGCCGGCAAATATTTTTCTAAATATTATGGTCAATCTTACTTGCTAGCAAGGTGTTCCGAAAACACAACAATTGCTATATATCTAACTATTATTATATTAAAATAAAATAAAACTAATGCCTTATTGTTGTTATTATTATTATTATT
>QKMX01137207.1:0-10052 GCA_003401595.1 Venustaconcha ellipsiformis
TCTCAGGCAAAGTTGTCTGTTCACCCTCTCTGCTGCTCTCCAGACAAAATTTGGACAGCGTCTCCAAACATCATGGGGAGACATTTTAAAATATGACTGGGTGAGTTTACCATGGGACGAGTTCTCCCAGGGTGAGTTCTCTTATGTTCTTTGGTAATGTATCCAGTATTAGTAATAACGTTTAAATTTGGTTATATATGTGGAAATTTATGAAACAATTGTTTCATCAACAATCAGTGTAAGTGTTCTGTGTAGAGTGTATTGAGGATTATCATATTGTCATATCTGGGATAATTGCATTGAGACTGTTTGTGATTTTAAAGCTAGAATATGATTAAATGTTTTTTTATACTTTGTTGTAAGTATATTTTTGAATTGCATGTATGCGTTTCAAATTATAACAAGTTAGAACATCATCAACAGATAGAGTATACGATACCTTGAACTCAAAACTTTTTAATGTTATTAATTTTTATGTTATTAAAGCATACCAGTAAAGTACTGCAAAAAGGTATAACCAGCCCTTAATCATTCACATTAGAGATGGTGGATACCAATCACATTTTGAATTGCAAACTCAAAACGAAAGTTTGTCGCAAAAGTGGGAAGAGATTCCTTTAAATCCACATCGTACAGTTCATTCATTATTCCGTATTTCAATGTTGTTCTTTCCAATTCGAAGAAAATATGTACAAAATGTTTTTAATGATAAAATAATCACGAGTAAATATGTCAAGTCTATCAATTTGAGCATTGGTCATATAGCTATTGTGGAAGCTACCTTTGGAAATTAGATACAACGGTGTTGTTCTCAACAAAATCCAAAAATAGCCTTGCATTGATCAGTCACTCGCAGCTCGAGAAATCAATGTAAATGTAGTTCATAGGATTTGAGTCGTACTGCTTAGGGAAAAGATACTACTGCAATCTCTTTCCAACATTTTGGTACTTTGCTAGTTGTCCAGAAATCATGGACAATGTCCAAAATATTAATTAGCAAAACGTGAAAACCGTTCATTACAACATTATGCGTTACTTGATGGGAATATTATATGTATTCTCTCTTGCTGACTTCCCAGTCTTCACAAATCTGCTGAATATTGAGCTGATGATACAATTTTGGAAAGCAAAAACTATCAGGCAGTATATTTACTATGTCACTTTACTATTTGAAGTTATATAATTTAATTTCAGAAGTCGGAAATATCTGTTAATTCCCAAACCATTCATTTTGTAGATTGTCTCATACTTTTTTAATAAAGAAACAAGAGTTAATGTTAGAAAATAATGTTTTCATGATGTTCTTATATTGTGCAAATGGAGCATTGACCTGGATATGTGCCTATTTATCCTTTGTCATGTCTGTCAATTGCTAAGTTTTCTCAATATCTGTCGCCCTTCCAAACGGGTTCTTTGCGATGTTCGGTGAACAATTGCTGCTTGGTTCTAGTAAGCTGACGACTTATGAATTTTTTTTTCTTTTTAAGTATGTCATACAGTAGATGTAAAATGTTGGAAATGTTTGTGACATTTATAAATGTAGCTCTCTTAATTCTACTTTTTGCAAATTAATTTAAATTTGTCCGAGTCAATTTTTCTTTAATTTTTAATGTGACATTGACTCATTGATGGTTTAATTCATGTTCTTTAGAGAGATTAGGAAGTGATAATTTCTGTGAAGGTTATTGACAACCTTACAATCATAATCCGAAAAGGTAAAATGATAGAGAACAAATTGTTCAACCTATATATTGTGTTATGCATATGTAACTGTTTGTTAGTTGCCTTTATTAACTTGTTTTTTCATTTCATAATGTTGTAATGTAGCATGGTACAATGGACTTGGACGTGTCCAGAACTGAGTTTATTTCTCCTTAACCCAAACTGACTTTTTTTATTTTGATATGTGTAAACAATTAATACACAGCTAAATTTTTTCCCTCTGTGATTTTAAAATCAGGTTTATTAATGATATAAATACATATCTTTAGTTTGTTCCAGGTCTGAGTTTTGGAGTTTTCTAAGAGAAATGTATAAGGTAGAATTTATAATGCATTCAAACCAGGAATGTACTACTTTCATTCAACTAAAGACTGCTGGCACGTCAATGCTATACAAACTACAATAGAGACAAATTGTATTCAGAACGTTTAATTATTATGACTTTTGTGTTTAATTCTTTGGTTACTTTAGAATTTAATACGTAATACCATAAGTTCTTTTTTTCTAATTTTCACTTTGTAATTTAGGGAAATAAATTAAACTGTTACATTTTGCAAAGATTGTTGTCTTCACACGTTTCTGTTACTTATATTCAGAACAGAGACTCGTATGCAAATACATCGATGACATGGTGTTATATTGATCCAAATAAAGTCTTAAAATCAAGTCTTGTACATCTTTGCCTCAGTAGTGTTTGTACTGTGGTCTCCATAAAATGTTATTGGCACTGAAATTCATAAGCCGAACAAATGGAGTAGGCAGATGTTGAATAAATGAATGTCTAATTAATTTGATTGTAAATTATGGGAGCCATATTGTTCACAACATTTGAAACTTTATCAGAACCCATGTCTAGATTTTGAGACTATCGTGGGAACAGAGAAGTAATTTATAACTGTGATATTATTAATAACTTTCAAGTGATTCTTCTGCAGACTCTGAACTGTAGGAGATTGTTCATTTAAAAACAGAAGAATATTATTGTATTTTTATGTAAGTCCATAGCAGTTATATTGTACAATGGACTTCATTATACATTAATGGTACTAATAAGGAAATAAGTCTTGTATATGCCACAGACCCGACGTGGCCGAGTAATTTAAAGTGATAATCTTTACTCATCAATATTGTTTCACATGTCCACATGGGTTCAACTCTTGGGTTTCGCTCATGTGGGTACATGGGTATGAGAAAGCTTTCCAAATGCTTCCCATGGTTATGTGGAAGTTACGCTGTACTCTTGAGTCTCCTGTTTACGCAGCTACCCGGAACATTATCTGAATTGATATTGCATGCAGCCTGTGGTCAAAAGAAAGCCTTTCATCAGTTTAATCGCAATGTTTGCAACAAGGATTGCTTGAGACGAAACATACAACTTTGGTATCCCAAGGTGTGATAATTGATTAGTCCTAATGGCAATATTGTCTCTTAAAAATCCCGTTACTAACAACTGACCCTTGATAAGCCACTGGCATCCTTTTCCGTGTACCCAAATTGACTTACAAAGAGACTTAAATTCCATGTCGGCAGAGGAGAAATGACAGTGAAAGATAAAGGCAAATGTCTTAGACCACTCACCCGCACGGGGACCCATGAGTCTTACTCTAAATTTCATCATGGTATTTTTCAGTTTTATTTTTTCTTTTTTCAGGACAAAACATGGCCAGAAAACACACTCAAAGGTATTGATGTATTTGAAAGCACAATGTATGCTAAGCAAAATCCAAGGTTACTAGAGTACTTCAAGTTGATATTTTACCTTAAATTTGTTATTAGTTGACATGTCCTATTTTAACAGACGCTGTATTTCTGGCACCATTAATACCATCTAGTAGGATGCTTTTAACTTGACGATTATTATCGTATTTACCAACCTATAAGGTGGTACGTTTTAAAAAGAAATTATGGGCATTGTTTTTAAATCAACTTATATTTTTTTTAAATATGCCATTCAAATCACTTTATTGAATGTCATGTAATTTTTCTTAAGTATGCAAACGTTCTCCAATTATCATTTTGGAGATGAGATTTAGTGCAAATATTCTGAAGCCTACATTCAGAAGGTTTATTAACAATTATAATTTCTGTTCTGAAAAAACAAAAGTGAATTGAGTAATATATACTAAAGTCTAAAACATTGTGATGTTTAATGGAAATTGAATTTGTAAGTCCCTTTAAGAATTTTTGGATTACACGATCTATTTTATTTAAAACTTTTTTCACGCTGAAATTAAAATATACCCCACTTTTTCTATCGTGTTTACTTACGCCCTATATGTCAGACCATTATTAGTGGTCATCATTTAATCCGTGCTTGTTGTTGTTGATGGTTAGTACTGTCGACCTTGTTAGGCGTTATATCAGACTTTTTTGTCTGAAAGGTACCAAAAACGAGACTATACAGTTATCTGTGTGGCCACATTTATTACATTATACATAAGATTGTTTGTTATATAGTATACCAATTTACTGTATTGCTTTTATCTCCATCCATTACAAAACAATCTTAAATGTAACCGTTTAAATATTTCTTTTCTAAATTTGAAATGAAGCTCATAAATTTTGTTGTAATTCATTATCACTCTCTGATGTTTTTAATACCGTCTAAATTATTTTACCAAATTCTCTTTAATTTAAATGAACCTGGTTTAGGACAACTTAAGTACGAGGAGATTATTTGAAGATTTTAGTCCATGCTGTCTCCAAATAACTTCATTGATGTGCATCAGCATCTCACCTTTAAATATATCAACTTCTTATTGAGGTATAAAAAATGGAGCAAGCCTTTTTATGTTATAAACATAATGCAAGTACTTGTAATTGTGCACGTAGAAATCAGCACAGCTGTAGGTAACAATAGTGTGATCTCTCTGTATTTACTGAAACAAATTGGGCAACTTCTCCAACAACAATGAAGCACTTCTTCGGATATGTGTTTGTGAGTTCCACATGATACGAGTGCTCCGACAATGAGTTCTTTATATTCTATGTTAAATATATATGTGCATTAAAATGGGAACGTTAGAAAATAACCATGACAAAGACAGGTTACATGTCTAATTTGTATTGCACCTCATGATATATAAAATATGACCCGATATGAGGGAGAGGGAAATGTAATACTCATCGTTTGGTTACCTGACGATTGTGATCTTAATCATGCAATAATATTTTCCATTACCGGTATGAATTAATACCACTGAGTAAACAATTTTTTTCCGGTGTTTGTTACAATGTACATTGTCCCAATAACTATATATCTTTGCAGTGGTATTTACATGTTAATTCAATATTCTATACAACTGTGATCGGATTATTTCAGCAGACACATTTTAGATGGAAAGATTCATCAAAGCAGATCAAATTATTGATGATATTAATAGTGAAATCAAGCTACCCATATGGTATTTTTAATATAGTGGAAAGTAGTGCAAAATCTGCCCTTTGCTTACTCATGTACATTTTTCAGTCAGTATCACCATTTGTACTCTCATATTACTTTTTAAAGTAACAAATAACTTTGAGAAAAGGTCAAATTGAATGCCACCTAATTAAAGTACACGCACTTGCTGATATATCGTGATCTCTTTTGGAGAGAAAATGATAGGTAACTGTGCTTTAACAAGAAAATTAAACAGGATAATAAATTGGCATTCGTCATATTTAATTCAAACAGTTCTTTTGTGAATGTTTAAATCTTAAAAACGAAGGAGTATTTTGTGTATTTAATAAGTTTCTATTTATTCTTTATTTGTTTTTATTGTCCTGTCACTTTAACAAAGGCTTCAGGTTGATATTGGCAGCAAAGTATAAAATGGCCTGGTGAAGGGATGAAATCTCTCTCTTGTAGAAGCGCATTTATTTTGATTACGAGGTGCCAGAAGCAAAAATGTAATGGAATACATATGACTCCTCTCTGTCTTCAAAACAAAACTGATGAGAAAAACATTTTAGCCTAATTTCCCTATCGCCTGTAATCAGAAATAGGATACAGAGATCACTTAATATTCATGAAACTTTGTCTACCATTAAACCTTGAGATATCGTTGAAACAGCCAATTCTCCAATCACTTGTGAAAGGTTTCCTGGGGAAAGAATTGACTAGCTGTATCGTCCTAAGTCTACTTACTCCATTCTTCTTTCCTGCAATAAGTTAGTTTTCATCCCTATCCCTTTTTTGTTTTCCCCTACCCACATCGACAACCAATTAGTTTCTTTTCATTAATGCAATTGTAGGTAACACCTCGTAAAATTTGTTTTGTTACAGGGTAGTGAGTGCTATTTCCCCATTGTTTATACCTCAAAAGTATAGAAAATGTCTATCATTTCAAACAAACATTGCTTTTGTGACTTGTACACCGATATTTTCAAATTAACCTATTTTTCAGAATATTGTAGATAGATTTAGTGCTGAGAAAAACTTGGAATAGCTTTTGTAGCATTCTACAACTAAGATATAAATAGTAGTATAAATATAGTATAAATATAGGGGACTTATACCCATCAGTTCAGCTGCGTTAAAGCTGCCTAAGACTAAGTGGATACATATCTGCATTTGTATAAGATGGCATGAAGAGTCTACAAGCATCCAGTAGGTGCATTTTGCTATGTATGCGGCCAATTTATCATTGTATTTGATATCTCTAGATATACATAATGAAGTCTTGTTTTTGCCAAAATATGGCAAACTAGTGTTTTCTTCACTTCCCTCGGAACAATTATTTCTTTTATATTAAATAATAAAGTAATGGTAAAGAAGGCTTTACCTTGTTTTGCAGAAGATCATCCTGGTCATAAATTTATGTTTTTACATGCATATGGAAATAATATATCTAATTTTGAGGTACAAATTTAATATATGTTAATTTACGTAATTGTTATTAGTTGCACTTTATTATCTTATACTATCCCTGGATTTCAAGTGTTTCTTCAAACATAGACATTGCAAGGTTAATTTCATTTTTATTGACCTTGTTAAGTCTCACAAAATCCTTATTGGGTAGAATGATTACAATAAGAACTTAAAGAACATTGTTTCTAGTTTGTTCTCTCATATTTGTTTTTAACATATTTTAAACTATAGGTCTCTAATGCCAGAAGGAGCTAAAATGGAAGAGTGCACTACACAAAACACCGTAGGTAAGTTTTTAGGTAAATGCCAGAAAGTTGTAAAATGAAGTCAAGGTTGTTTGTGGTCATTTCCATCCATTGATAATACTGTTTTTGCTATTTGTTCCACACTGTTTTAATATAATCAGCAAGGTTTAGCTAAGTTTGCTTTATTGATCTTTTTAACGTAGTAACTTTGTAGAAGCCACAATGAATGCTGCCTCTCATTCAAAAATAGGAAGACGAACAAAAGTACTTGATTGAAGCAAAAACTTCTATCTGCACAAACTAGTAACAGTACGCAGCCTTTAAGCAAAATATAAGGAATTTACTTTTCCTGAAATAGTATTAACTATTTGTTTTGTGCCAGTAATCTGTTACTTGATTATAGTATTGCCATTAAGACAGTATCATTTAAAGTCTATTGTTTTTCATTTGCAGAAAGTTCAGAGGCTTGTGTACACTGTATGTAAAGAATGTACAACATATATAAATGGTTCCTATTAAAAAATCAACATAGTGAAGTACTGTTTCAAAAAGAGACTCACATATAATATTTACTACTATGGTGCACATGGAGAATATTATAGTATGCATCATCATATCACCATCTGTTGATGGTACATTTTAGTGTTGATTTTGATTAGAAACAAGCGGAATTTTCCATATCTTTTACATGAAAATATACATATTAAAGATGGAGTTCTGCTTTTGGAAGCTCATGATTCAAAATTAGCTCTCTTTCTATTTTAGAAGTGAAAGAACCATGTTTCGTAACAAAAGGTTGTTGAAGTGATTCAGAAAAGTAATGGCTAGGTTTGAAATAGGTGCAATTTACTGCAAAAAATAATTTCCCCTTATCTTTTTTTTTCTCAGATATTCCAGAGGAAACTAATGAAAGTGTAAACATAAGGTATTATTCTAAATTAGGTTTAGATAGAGGATATTTGTTTGAAAAGAGTGAAGAATGAATATGTTTCATCAATGGAGGGAATACTGGACATATTTCATCAAGTGATTGAAAATCCTTATGTATTCTACCCACGAAGAATATATATTCGTTATTCGCCGGTAGCAGGCATATTTTTAATTATATGCTGATAAGTATTTGCTATCAAGATCTATTGTTTAACAGTGCGAAAGAGCAGTTATCTTGAGCACTTCGGATGTCTGATGTCTGACAGTTATTTGTTGTTGTATTGCGTGATTTTCTTGAAAGAAAATATAACAGTTGTATAATTTTTCTGCACAATTAAAAGTGAAATAGCACATTAAAAAATAATTAATTCCTTGCTGAATTTGGGCTTGTGTTGCCTTTATCAGGAGGCAGTCTTATTGTACTATGAATCATGTAAGCATATGTGAAAGAATTTCTTTGAAATGTGTGATTACCTTATTATTGACGTGGCACTGAATTTTTTAACAATTATTTTGTTACTGACGTGACAGTGAACTACTTTAGTGTAACTAACTCGAGTGAACTAATACATCTGCATTGATTGGAAGATCCTGCAATTCATGGGCTAGTGAAAAATGAAAGAAAATAACGTATTACTATTAAATATAAAATTAATGTTGCACAGTAAGTATCGCATATATATGCATATGCTACATGTTTATTGTATATTGCTTAGGGCTGTTCTATTAACGCATATATGTGATCCGAGGGTTGGCAATTTTTAAAATGGGCTTCTCACCCATAGATGCAGTGTACAAATTATCATTTTAATATGAACTCTGTGAAATCAAAGTGTCCATGCATATGTTTAAAAAAGCTGATTCCCTTTGGTCACATCCATGTTTAAATGGGACTGTCCTAATGTTTATACATGAAAATAATCTGAATAATTGCAAACCTGATTATAAATGCTGTGTAAAACGTATGCTCTTTGTACAAATTATCTTCATTTCCATTACAGTTCATGAATAATGAGTTTTGATTTTATTTTTTCTGTCACACGTTTAAACGTTTGTATCATCAATATTTTATTAGAATATGGATTAATGTTAGCAAAAGACAATATACGTTAATATATTTATTTTTACTAAACTATATTTCTAGTATAAATATAAATTATTGTTATTTACAGATCTTCTGATACTATTACATATGAAGCACTGCATCCATATGCAAATGTTAAAGACAATACATACAGCGCAATAAATCTAAGTCCACATCAGAAAGGTATGTTATATTTTCTCTAAATGATATTCACATAGTATGAACTCATTCAATACAAACAATAAAGTAGCTAAATAAGATATATCTGATAAATATTTCCTTTCATTTAATTAGAGATTCCTTGGAGGATTTTTACAGCAGATAAGTCCAAGTATATCCTAGAAAATGCAAATAGTGCACACAACTTAAAAGAAAAGAAAACACAATAACAACCTAGCCAAAATATAGTCGTTGGGATGATGCACAGATAATATCCGTTTGAGTTGCATTGTATTTCGACACCATTTAATTCATTATAATTGACATAAGCAAGAAGGGGTAGCTAGATTTACCGAAACAAAACAAAATCAAAAGTGACTTGCTGGACGAAATAGAAATTGATTGGAACAAAGGAAAGATATATGATAATGATCAATGAATTAAAATGATTTAATATAACAAAAATAATTTAAACTGACATTTGATTATCAAATATTGTTTACCTATTTGTAATTTCAAGATTCTAATCTAGGTACTTCCATCGCTCATTTAAAATGTATTAGGATGTATAGTATCTGCAGCATATATTTGTCTTATGAATGGATAGATTTGCATTAAGCTAGAGTGATTTTTGTGGGATTTTTAAATAATAATATTGGTTTAAAAAGACATTAAATGGTAAGCATATGCCCAAAAGAAATAATCAGATGCAAATTAAATTAACTACTAATATTGATCAAATTGATGACACATGAGACAACGATGTGATTAGCTGGGACGGACCAAAGGATGAACTGCTTGGTGACAAATCTGATGATGATGCGGAGAAGTAGATTGGTGATTTTCCACCTAAACTGGTACAGGAATGGATCGTTTGTTATACATCATTGGTAATAAAACATGCGGATATCATAATGGAAGTTTTAGACACTGCAACTGCAATGTGTGTTGAGAATCCAAAAAAGCAAAAGCTATTTACGCACCATTTTGTTAGAACAATTTATATAAATTATACATATTGGTAACATATTGCAATAAAATAAACATGTAAATATATATA
>QKMX01137272.1:0-15046 GCA_003401595.1 Venustaconcha ellipsiformis
CTCTCTCTCTCTCTCTCTCTCTCTCTCTCTCTCTAATGGTTTGATTCTGTATCAACTACAAACCTACTTTTCATATTTGTCTTTCTTTATATTTATGGCTTATAGCAATTTTATGCTTATGACACAATGTCCATTTTATTACAAATACAGTAATACAAACGTTTTGATTTTAATAAAACTAGTAACAGTTAAAAACCAATGGCCTTTCATAATTCCCTTGGATATTGTAAACTGATTTTCTTTTTATAAAAAAAAGGAAATTGCCACAATAAATCATATTCATCAACAATGTTTCAAATATTATCATAATTTTTCTTGTAACATACAAAGAATAGAAATTTGAGAAACTATATAGCTTTAGCCCAGTATTTTTATAATTTGTAGTAAAAAAAGACCAGAAATAGCAATATAACTGGACCTGTGTTCATCCATCTCATTTTATGAAAATCAGTATCTTTTCAACATCAATACTTTAGATTAATGTCATAGTAGATCAGTATAGAAAATAACAAACATAGCATTAATTTTATTTTGTACAACAGTTAAAGAAAGTACACTAAATGTCTAAATTATCACAGCTATCTGACCTATGATTGACTTAAGGTAGCGTTTACAAATACACGTAACAATTACGTGAATCCTAAGTAACAACAAATCTACATTAGATCATAAATGCCAATAAAAATTAACTAAGACACCAAACAATGAATTAAAAAATGTCAAGAATTTCATTAAAATGATGTTTTAAACAATTACACATCAATTCAATATGATTATGGGGAGAAACCAACTTGCAAAACAACATTATTTCAAATATGAAAATTTGTAAGCAAAACAATCATAATTAAAAACTTTGCTTTGAGACAAGTTAAAGCCACCCAAAAATTAAAGCACAAGTTCTGAAACTGACTGGTAGGAAATGCAAGTATAGATATTAAGTTTCAAAGGAACTATAACTGGTTGAACTAGTGGAACTTTGATAAAATCTAACTGTCAAACAAGGTTTGAAAATGTCTACTCCTGCCCCCTCCAAGCTAATAAGACGATAAATTACGATCAATAATCAATCTGGTGTCGAGAGGCACATATGGATAACTGCAAGGTGATAATTAGAGCCAATCATGTCTGAGTAAGGACCAATTTTACTTTACCAAATGAAGTTCTGACTGAATGTTATTGAAATCAGCCCCATATATTGGGAGAACTTTGCATTTAACAACCAAAGATTAATTGGTTAAATGCATTTTGTTTTCTATGACCTGCAAAGAACTGTTCTTGCTGACATGAAATGGAGGATAGGTTAACAAACTATTTTCCAGTTGTCATTGTAACAGAGTATAGTCTTGTGTAGGATACAATTGCATCACACAATTCATATGTGCAATTACAACATAGTTTGACTTTTAAAGAGCTACTACTATTATCTATCTGATAACAATCCCATGCCTAATTATAAACCCACCTCCATTCCACCACACAATGCACTTATCCCCATGTCTTCATGGAAAAAATATGGTATGCAAAATATTAAAGTTAAAACCTGTTTTAAAGTTTGACATGTATTTTGTATTAGTTCTGTACAGTTTAATGTAATTGTGTGTATAACTTATATACAATAACGAGATCAATATTATAATGATGCAATGTGAAAAATATCAATGGGTAACGTCTATCACAAAGTGGGGACATCATACTGACTTGCTATTAGCTTTCAATCACAGATAAATTCTAACTTGTACTACAAGCCACCATTATATATAACATGATACACAAGTAATGGGCGCAACTTAGTTTAACTTGTGTTACAGAAATAACTTGCAGCAATTCTACTACCTTTAATCACATTTAAAATATGAAATATGAGCAAAATGAAATATTTACAATTATTTGTCCTTAGTGTTTGATACTGATACTTGAGTACTTGGAACAAATTGTTTAACTTATGTTACTGAAAAAACTGACTGTACCCATTGTCACATAAACAAATTATATGAGCATAACGAAATAATTATTTCTCTCTACTGTATGATCTTGTTTTTAATATAGACACAAATTTCTAATTGATAGGTTAATCAATTTCAAATATGAAAAATATCTAATTTAAAGTATTAAACATACTACGGTTACTTGTAAAAACATATATTTGAAAACTACCTGTGAGGAGGACACACTGATATATAAATACTACATGCAAATTAAAACAAGCTATTAAATTTCATAGCAAATATTATTTACTTGTCCTTCCAATTATATAGCTACCTCAGTAAATAGCCATTAAATTTTACTTTTTGTATGGCAGCTTCATCTATGGATTTTTTATTTGTATTTCCTTCTTGCAATCAAATTTGTGTATCAAACAACAAGCCTTTACAACTTTCAAGAACTTGAGCACAGTCTCATTTCATGAATCAGACTGACATTTCCATTAATCTGTAATCTGACCAGTGAATTAATGATCCTGTCTCAACCAATCACATATCACATCATTTTTGAAAGGGCATTTCTGATTGGCTGATGAAGGAAACTCACGCTCAAACTCATGATCTCCAGACCAGCTCTCTGCAGATATTCATTAACATCATTCTCGTGTTTTATTCAATAGTTGGATATACTTAATTAGATTAGTGAGATTAAACTATATAATTATATCATGTGCGAGATTAGACAATATATCATGTATGAGATTAGACTATATCATGAGATTAGACTATATATTGTGTGAGATCAGAGTTTTGAATTTTACACAAGATTTACATTTAATTCTGCATTATACACACACACATGCAAACACGGCAGTCCCGATCCATCATGTCAGACAATGGTCTACATTGTTTTCATTAATATTTTGAGCAAGCGAATCAGTGAGTTAATCAAAAGTGCAGAATGGCCAGTATCATGTATGTTGCTAAACAGTCCTGTTCATCATCTTTATTGAAAGACCAGATATACATGTATTTAATTTAGAAGAAAACTATTTATGCATAAAATTCAAAAGAGCACAGTTAATGCATAATTTTAAATTGTAGTCATGACCAGTTGTTAAGTATCATTATACATATGAATAAAATGGTCTTTGTTCACAATGATACATCTAAAAGCTCTGAAAATTAAGTATTTGTCCTGGAACACCCTATTTCAAGAACTAAAGAATGCCGTGTAAAGAGCTGTACTGGTTGTGAACTGATGCATCAACTAAGATGGTTCTGGAATAGGCCGACTCATCTTATAAATACTGAATAATAAATCTCTTTGGTCTTTTATTATTTTGCCAGATATTCAGTCAAATGCCAAATAATTAAATGGGGAATGATAACAAATTTAAAGAACCGCAGTTGAAAATTTAATCTCAAATCTATACTTACACTTTGAAATAAAACAATTATTTGGAACTAGAAGTTATAAACATCTGAAAGTGGTTGCAAGACTTTTAAGTTTTATGTTGCTAAAATGTTTGACTGTCCTGAGCTAAGCAGGCAGTAATTTGGAAAAGGAGTTTTTACTGATCTGCTGTAGAATATGACATGACAGATCTGGGTCTATAGGTTTGTTGTTGTTGTTTTTGGGTTTAATTCCATTTTTAAGCATGAGAGAGGCTATGCATGGTGGCCAGTAATAGTGGTGGAGGAAGAACCCAGGAAAACCCCAAAGAACCACTGACCCTCAAGGAGCTACTGGCAAGCTTTCTCACATACCCAAATTGACTGAGACTGAGACTCTAACCCATGCAGAGGTCAGATGACAATGAACAATAACTTTGAGTCCTTTTAGACCACTTGGCCACTCAGGGCCCCCTATAGGTTTGTAGCTGAGTGTGTGATAGACACAGATAAACACACAAAAACTTAAGGTCCAGGTTTTGTGAAAACATATGTGGAAGAGAACGAGTTTGATGTAACCAATAAGAACATCTTATCACATTCGAAAGTTATATCACAGATGTCCTTTCTGCAGACTCTGGAAGTATTTAGTTTTGTCAGGATTTAAAACATTTTGTTTACATAAGGAAACTACAACAAAGCCAGAGTGACCTTTGAAAACTGACTATGACAGCCATCCTTAAAACATTTATGATTTGCAACCAACTAACCCGCAAGAATTAGATATATACCAGTCAAACCCATTTCAAAGCCCCTGTGTCTTTTACTGTATGGTATGTGCATCTATGATCACACATTAATGAGTGACTAACATCCTGACCTATATATCAAGTTTAATTTTAAATTCAAATAAATTTAAACTTGGAATTCAATTTATTTCGACATCTTTCCTAGTGCTTATCATTCTGTGCTCAGTAAAATCAATGCAGACTTAAATCAATGAAAATGCTTTACCTGAATACATATGGCACTGAACATTATTGAAGAAATCCTCCACATATATATTACCTAATGATGCTCATGCTTATCTTTTGTTAAAAGAAAATTATGATTCATTACACCACACAAGTTATCTAAATTTTCTTTATTTCATCAATTACTTTAAACTACAGACATGATTTCACACAGCACACTATGCAAATTCTTACAATGGATTAGTTAACAGAAGATACACACTGATCAAACTAACATGCAAACACGCATAGATATATCACAGATATCTTTACACATTACATATCAAGGTTGCCAAAACTCACTGCATCTCTGATTCTCTAAGCAGATGTCCACAATATGCAATGCCTTAAGTACAAGATTTAGGACTACAACTCTAATTATTTGGATACTAACTGTCACATTACACAAGAAAAATAAACTCTGAGATAGTAATGCTCAAAGGAATCCTACAATCAATATATGAAATATCACTACATCAGACATAGTATACATGAGACTAGATGGGGATGTGTCATTCCATCAGTAATATACTTCATGTGATGTAAATGCTGCGGACTACTAATTATATTTTCATTCATTCTGATTGACACTATGTCCCCATTACATACAAATCATGTCATTAATAATATTAATGGGTTTAATCTACCTCCACCAACACTCTTTCACTAGAAGTACAAAGTATGGATCTTGCATCAAATTGGAAGGCATTCAAATATACAAATACTATAGGGTCTCAATCTTTCTTGTACTCTGGATAAGTGCTCTTTTTCATCTCTTCAATATTTTCATTTATGAGTCTTGTGCAACTCCATACACTAAGAATTTATGTCAGACACTAATGAGATTTAATATAAACATGGCACAGTCATACCACACTCCATTATCTATCTCAATAAAAAGAAATTGCCAAAGCTCTTCTTTTCACAAGATTTACCTTTAACAAAAAAGTAACACATTTATGTGTCATGAAACCCTCTGAAGGCTTGATATTTTGAACAGGCTCCATGCACACTACTTCAGGTCATCAGAAACGACTAATGGAAGCTGGAGCTGTGGTAGTTTAGTGGCAAGTGTTCCTAAAACAACCTAACATCAAATCAGCCAGGGTTGGCTACAATTATGTGTCCCTGAACAAGGCATTTTATTCTGACTGCCACAGCACTAAATAAAATACTTGTTTTGATGTGCTGTAAGAAACCAAACCTGATCCTGAAACCTCTGTCAGTTCAGATGTATGTGTTGCATGCATAAAAGAACACTAAACTACCCATAAAATATTTTCAACAGAAGCATAGACATTTCAGAATTCTTCAGTATTTCCTTTGGGCTTGGTAATGATCATCTAACAAATACACAATATGAAGTAATGCTTTTCTCATTTCTTCTATAAAAAAATCCCAATCAATTTGTCTATAGTCAGAAAAATTGTTTTCAATACTAGCTCAATGCAATAGTAAATGATGTTTATTATTGTTTACAAACATTAACACATTAACAAATAAACATTTTCAACATCAACTTTGAATGGTTTTGTTTTTCCTGGAAAACAAAATGTACCCATCTATTATCTAGACCAGCAATTTACTACATGAATTATTTACTCAGATATGAATTTTGACTTGACTATACTTCACACTGTACATCTTTTAACAAAAGCAATTGTTTTACTACCAACTTATAATCTAGGCTTAAAGAGATATGTGACCAAAACTTCAAGAAAAACTTCAAACCATTCCACAAGTTTCTTTAAAGTACAATGAATCTATGAGGTAGCATTTTGGCTATTAAGGTATTTTTTATGAAGACAGAGTTTTTCATAGATTTGTTGATGTTCCTTGTCTTTTTTAATCACAGTATGGTCAAAGACTGTTGATGCTAAAGCTGAGAATTATTTTCAATTTATCATTTAAGGAAATTTTATACCAATGAATAATATTTCAATGGAATCCAATTTCCTTTCAACAATACTATAAATGGGTGCTTCATCAATTTCTGTAGCATAATCTCAGTGCCTGAATTAGGCACTTCAACTGGCTTAGAATAAAAAAATTCTTTAACAAGTTCAACAACTAATTAAAATGTAAAGGATTATCTAGTTATCAAAAAAATTAATAACTCATAATAAATAGCTAAGCATAAAATTGTGTTCTATGCTAATAAAGCTGAAATTGAACTTCCTTGTGTGATTAATGCAATTAACAGTGTCCAAAAATTTGTAATTTAAGCTCTAAATAGTGCATATAATTAGTCTGTTATAGTTTGAACATATAGCATGAATGGACATCAGTGCTGAAAAAAAAGAAAAATTACTCAGGCATATGGCAAAAATGCCAATCCTGATTTCTTTCCTGGAATGTTCCTGGTTAAAGGAATATCATAGAATTTATTTAAAATGTTACCTGGAAAAGAGTCAGTTACAGTGAGCCATTTCATTACAGTGACCATTTCATATTCAATGGTCAGCATTTAACATGGCAGACTTGTGACCAAAAGGGTGAGAGTTTGAATCCAACACTGGATTAGCCCTGGCTTGCAATCAAGGTGCATGACTGGGCAAAGCAATATATTTAATTGTCTCTATACTACCCAACTTGTCTTAGTGTGCCATGAAACACCAAAACAAATGGGATTTAATTATATACAAGATATTGCAAATCTGCACAAAATGAATAGAATATTCCCAAACTTAGAATACTTTAAATATATGAATGGAATATTCCCAAATCAAAAATACTTTAACTTGAACTTTGTGATGTAAAAACACTTCTTTTGCAAAGAGCAAACCTAATGTGTCAAATTCATTCACTGATTTACAAAGATGAAGTTCATAGGAAGTTTGTAATGATCAGGCAGGTTATTATATGTAATGTCATTTCGCAGCATCAGATAGGGTATACATGGCAGCCAGTATAACTGGTGGAGGAAGAATCCCAGGAAAACTTTGGACAGAACTACCAATCCATAGGAAGCTACTAGAAAGCTTTCTAACACACCACATTGGTTGAACTTAAGACTTGAACTCATGCAGACAGAGAGGAGATGGCATTGATCGGTAAAATAAATCACTTTAGACCACTCTGCTACCTATATGTAAATGCTTGATTTGTTAAAGTGTTATTGTACAAGAATATCAATCTAAAACTATCAATGTACATAAACCTAGCTCACTGTAACAGACTCCTTTCCTGTATCCAATAGACTAAAGCAAATGTTATTTTAAAAAAATTCTTTCCATATATTTTTTCAACCCTGAGAAATTCCACAAAAAAGTCAATGAAGATTATTAACTGATACTGTTCATAATTACAAACTCTCTTGTAATCCAAACACTAGTAAATTTATACTTAAGTTAGAATCAAAATCTGGTATTGCCTATAATAGTGATGTCAGCTTTTGAAAACTCATTTAGGACCAAACAGACATCATAAAAGGTCTTCTGGAAAAAAAAGCCAATGTTGTGAATTTTCATTTTTCAGTGGAGTGATAAAAAGGACTTCAATATGGCCTCTGTGCTGGCCATATTGGATGCCCATGTGTCACCATTCATATTTAGCACCGACACATCACAAAAAATCTTTTAGTGACAACTTCATGTTGGAATTATCATTGGGTAACAAGATTTTTTAGATGACCTCTGTTGCTACCATATGGATGTCTGCGTGACACCATTTTCATTTACTATCAAATAGACCTTAGGATGAAATGTCAAGTTTCCCTTGCAATCCTCAATGTTGCTAAGAAAGTTGTAACAAGTTTGTGCAAACCAACAGAATGGTGACAGTCAATATGCCTTGGAAAATCACTAGTGATTTACAAAAGTGCCATGAATCAGGCTTTCTGATCTTAAGTTCTCTCTCATATCTAGAAATTCTCTCACCCTTTCCTTTGTGTGCTTAACATGATGATTTTAAGAGTTTTAAAATACTCATTCAACTATTATTTTAAGGACAAGTGGGATGGGATAAATTTTCTCCATAATTTCAATTTATTGAACTTCATTTGGGAATTGATATTTAACGAACATTTTTAAGTGTTTTTGGATTGTTAGGACCCTCAGCTATATAAAAAAATTAAAATATTTTTTAAATACATCAGCATTTTGTAAGTGATAATTTAAAAAAAGCATTTATAAACATGGATTTTATTCTGATGACTTTTGCTCTCCCCTGCTGTTATATTCATCATCTAGATACTGTCTTGTGTACAGATATTTGATTTGCAAAGGATTCAAGTTAATGAAAACCAAGATATATATTTAATACAATATCAGTGTAATTTGCACAGTAATGAATATCCTTTAAACTGGGATACCATCAAATTTACTCAAATTCTTATGAGCAGTTTTAAAAAAGAAATTCATATAGCAACCAAATTAATGAAAAAGTTTTATGAACTTTAAAGCCCATCATGCCAGGATGCTCTGTCAAGTTTACAATAATTTTCTTCAGCAATATTTTAAAAGTCAATTAACGAATTTTCTATATTTTAGTAATGGTGTAGAATCAGCATAATTTATATAATTCTGAAAGCTCTTAATGCACAATGTTTTCTGACAAATTTGGTCCATTTCTTCGGATCACTTTCAGAGAAGAATTTGTTTGAAACTTTTTTCTGCTTTTAGTAACTATGGCCATATTTCATGGCAGATTTTCTGCATGAATTTGAACGGCCTTATGCAGGAATGCTTTCTTTAAAATTTCGTCAATTTCTGTTGAGTGGGTTTTGAGAGAAAGTAGTTTAAAGGTTTTTATAAGTTTAGTAATAATAGCTACATATGAAAGTGGATCTGCATCATATATACAAATTATAAAGGCCTCTCTGTCAGGATGCTATCAATTTGAGGACAGTTCCAATGAATGGCTCTTTACATCATTAAAAGTGTTTTCAGTAATGATGGTCATATTTGATGGTGAATTGGCATCATTGTATAAATGTGAAAACATTCTATGCCAGGATATAGTCTATCAACCTTAGTTGAATTCTCTTGAATAGTGTTTAAGAAGTAGTTTAATGGTTTTTATATTTTTAGGAATTGCAGCACAACTTATAATGATCTGGTTGGTGTCAACTGAAAACATTTTAAAGGTCATAAAAATGCCAGAATGCTCTCTGTAAAAAATTGGGCATCTGGTTTCTTTGAAGTTAAATATAGCAAATGTGAATGGATGATGCAAGACACATGGAAGATGATGCACAATTGATGAAAAATCATATCCTCAGCCAAATGGGCTTACAGACAGTAAAGCTAAAACTCCTATACATAAAATCAAACAAGCTAAAAAAAACACCCAACAAACAATGCATCTTCTTGAAGAGATCTCTTTGATGTGGATGCAGACAAATTAAATTCAAATGTAATGTTACAAGACGTTGGTAGAAATGGAATCTCCAAAAAGCACATGCATCTCACAATATAATTACACAGTGCAAAAATGATGGAAACAGTGATAATGATCCATTACTTAAAAATAAATGCTAAAATAAAAGTACCCAACATTGTGTATATGGCTAGAAAGCTGGTAACTAAGTGTGAAATATGCAATCAGGTCTGGAACCAGCAAAACAATCTGATATTCAAAAGCTGTAAATATGCATTGATTGGAAAATAATTTTCTAACAGTTTTACCCTTTTCATATCACATATTTTCTACATCCATCTTTAAGCTTCTTCTTTACTTTCATTAGCACCAATAAAAACACTATGCAGGCAAAATATTTATGTAATTATGTTTCAAATATAATCATGCATGGTCCAACAACGGCACCCCAGCAGGCTACCATGAAAAACACCTGGTAGTCCTAGCTTACACTGAGTAGTCCAGCAGGCTACCATGAAAAACACCTGGTAGTCCTAGCTTACACTGAGTAGACCAGCAGGCTACCAGAAAATAATCTGTAGCCTAGCCAGTGTGTGAAACTCGTAAAAAATCCTCAAACCCAGAGGACCAGTAAACTGAAAATGTTGCTGGCCCTTTCCATAACTTAGTCCTATATATCATTACACAAGAAGACAAATGTAATCAATGACACAATGGTAGACATATCAGCTCTTAGTTATATAATGAAACCTGGAACAAATAAAAACACAAAATAAGAGATTTATAACATGTGTCAAATTTATTACTGGCTGGTTACATTTACAAAGACCACTCTTTATAAGGATATATAGAATGAAAAGTGTTTCTCTCCATGTTGATATAAATGGTATTAAAATCATTTGTGTCTGAAATGAATTCTCTAACTTTAGGTACATTCTGAGAGGCTCATGTGAAGATGCTCAGCTAAACAAACTATAACCACATTGTCATGGTCTTAGCACGCATCCTGAGTCTAACTTAAATTCACTAAGTCCAGCCATGAAGGTTACCTTTTAAAAAAAGAAACTGCAGCCCAGCTTAAATTCAGCAGCCTAAAGAAGGCATTTGAATATAAAATTACTAAATGTAGCTACAATTCAGAAATGATTACACTCCTTTTCAAAACAATGTAATGTTGGAATGAAAAAAAACTCCTGAAATAATGAAAAAGCCCAATGAATTAAATGAATTTAACCCATGGTAGTCCTGACCCATGATTTTGGTAGACCCAGGGCTCTTATAACAAGATTTCTTAAACCTTATCACGGGACATCTCCAAACTTGTGATATTTTATTCTGCTACCATATATTATTATTTTTTTAATGCTTTCAATGACTGTACAACCTGTTAAGTGCATCCTGACTGCCCATAAAATTAAATAAACAGGATGAATCTGAAAAATTCAAAGCAAAGTTTAGCTGAGATACATGTACAAACTTTAGCATTTTACAATTATTAAACTTTAGATTGAATTTGTTTTTGTGATCATCCTTTTTGTAAAGATCTAACACAACTAGTTGTCAATATAGAAAGAACAGCAAAAACAGGGATTGTCATGCCTAATAATAGTAACCATGTGCTTTTTTTGGATTAAATGGTGCCATGGCTAGCACTACAATCCCATGCATGATCGATCAAACTCTGACAATCACATCTTGTTCATGTGCTATTTAAATCTAACAAGTAATACCTGTGTGCTAAAATTTCTCCAAAGCGCTTGTTGAGAACTAATGAAAAATGTGACAAAATTTTAGAAACATCATAAAAAGTTCTGGACAAACTATACAGTAGTAGAGCAGGATTGAGGGTATTTGGACAGCTAAGCCATTTATACATTTTTCATCCACACATATTTTTTGTGATACACAAGAAATGAGAAGTTTTGTAGCAGCTATTGGAGTTTCTGCTTATAATCAGAAGTGTTCGTAATGATCATGTGATTTTTCAGTCCATCAGATTTATGCTGTCGCAAGTGAAACTGGACATTATGTTGATTAACATTTGATTTTTAAAGTATTTTAAAAAAATTAAGAACATAAATGACAGTAAAACATTTTATAATCAGCAGTGTTAGTTATATATATTCAGCTATTAAGTTAAAATGTATATTTATTTTAATCGAAACTGGACTCAAAATTGGATACTTTTGTTGAACGTTATTTTTCTTCTCAGACCTCTATACATTACTGAAAGTTCACTTAAAGCTTGTCAAAAGAAATACTCATTTTAGGGAAAAAAATTCTTGAGCAAGAAAATGGATAAGCAATGCATAACATCATTATTGTTGGATTCTTCAGAGTAAAATTTTAAACTGCATTGTTATTCAGGTCCTATTGTTCGCTTCTTTTTCCAAGTTCATGTCCAAGAAGAAATGAGTGAATTTCTGGTCATGTGAATTCCGACACCAGCATGATTAATATGTGTCATTACATTATGCCACATCAACATATCACATTCTCTATGGGTGTATGATGTCATTCGTGCATATAAAAATAAAATGCTTCTTGATAGTTGGTTAAATGTTTAACTATTGCGTATATGCACATACCCAAAAACTTACATCACTGTCAAGTTATCGAACAATTTTAGTGATGGCACAGTGAATTTTCCCATAGCTTAAAGCATGTGAAGGAATGAGGAAGTCCACATCTATACTTAAAGTGCATCATGGGAAACAGTAGCACATCAACAAAAATGTATGATGATTGGTTAGCAAGCGTCTGGTTTGCCTGACAGTCCAAGGGGACCCAACCCTGTTCTGAATCCAAAAATACATAAAAAATTAAGCTACATTCAAAACTGGGAGAAAATTTGATTTTATAGCCTGTACAAGGACTATAATAAAATCCAATGAACTGTGATACTTGTGATTTTTCCTTATAAATTCAAATCCTCCGCAGCCTAAAGATGAATTCATCATCCAAAAAAATGGAGTACAAACTTGGAATAAAATCAATATGTTTAATATCAGCACCAAAAAAATTTATTAGACTGTTTTTCTTGGAATAATATTGTGTCACTTTTCAAAAATAGACACTTAAATGGTTACTAAGTTACTGGAAGATTGATAAGTTAAGATATCAGGAACACAGAGTTGAAATTATAGATCTAAAATCACAATTACTTACCATCTATATAAGCCATGTACACAATACATAAAAACAAATCAAACATTACTTAAATCAACACCATGACTGTCAAAGAAGCCCAACTAAAGTTCATATCATAGCTACAATGCACCTTATAAAAGGAATTCAAATGTACTGTCAATGTTATGATATGAAAAACCACTGACTTGGAATACTTTCAATTATTTTAGTCAACAATACAGGTAGTAAACAAAAAAAATTATTTTCAAAGTTACAAAGATAAGCTAAAACAAGTGAATACATGCACAAGCATTTTTTGTGTGTTTAAATTGATAAATGCAAACTTTCAAAGATTATATTTCATGTATACAGTTAACAGTTAATCCTCATCAAAACAACCAACTTGGTGGTAAGCAATTTTTTTGTTATATAAAGTTTGCCACTGTATCAATTTAGGCATTTTTGAGAAAAATAAGTTTTTCTTTTCTTCCTCTATTTTTAGCGACCAGGATCATCTGCAGTAGCAGATGCATCCCTGTACAAATGTACCATGGCAATTTTACTCCAACCATCATACCATAAACAGTGGGGTTTTTTTCCTCATACAATTTCCATAAAAAATTATTAAAAAGTGACACTACCTTGTTATAATATGATTATACCAACTCTCTGATTAACAATGCAAGTATACGATTTGCTATGTACACCTGGTTGCATCTGGAAGCAACAGGCAGACCTGAAGTCTTGCATGATAATTAGTCTATGTACAATTAAGGTCAGCAAATTTCAGGCAGTGTCATTGTAGCAGAGAGTTGACACAGGTCATTTATAGAACTGTATAAAATGAAAAAAAGACTGTTGGCATTAAATTTAAATATTCTTTTATAAATGTCAAATTTAAAAGTATGCATTAAATCGAACCAAATTTTTTTTTCATTGAAAGAAGAGTTAAATGTGTTTTAATTCTTTAAATTTGATCAACTTTGAATGAGTCTTCACTAAATCTGAATACACACAATAATGAGTAGACTAAGAAATCTGATTATGTTTTGGATGAATCAAGTTCATACCTTTGATTATTTCAAAATAACAGTTTTAAACTGGGATAGTTAGTATATGCAAAAAAAATTTATATCTGTTGAAGTCTGACTTTTTAACATTTAATTGTGCATGTCACAAAATTCATATCCATGGATACATTGAAGCATGAAATGTTTCCTCAAAATACCAGAACTCTATTTCAGCTCATCTGGCAGTGTCCAATCTAAATTGTAGCATCACACTCCTAACTGCTCTTACACTGATTATATTTTTCACCAACAAATTTAATTAGAAAAAAAATTCATAATGCCTAATGCAAGATGAATCCTAACTAATTTATTTAACAATAGTGGTTCAAGTAAAGAAAAACCTAATGACTGCTAATCATGATTAATTTAAAAAAGCTCACAATTTTGTGATTTTTCTGATTGTTGAATAAAAGCTTGCTGACATGTTTAACAGTGTATATGATACGTTTTCTATTCCTCTGGCCAGTTTTTAGATCTTGGGAAGTTTAGGTGCACTGACAACAGGATTATTCTGCTCCAATAGTTTCCGACCCTCTGTTTTGTAATCAAAGGTACATTCATGAGACTCGGCATACCGATGTGTAGCACAAAAATTATTCCCACACCTGAAAAAGAAATCCGTATTTTTTTAAAAATAAAAAATGTAGCAATATATTCGTCTACTGTCACACCAATTATTCATAAAAGATATAACTTTATATGAAAATGAACCGAGATTTTGCAACTTGGACTTTCTTTGTGTTTCAATAAACACAAATACCCATTTCACAATCATGGCATGGCATAGCATTTAACATTTTCAAGTCTGAAAATGAGGCAGATTTTATCTCAGTAAACTGTTGCACAGGACCAAGAAAATTTCACCAATATACATAATTAGTAACGCGATGTTGATTGCTAGATTACATCAAGCTGACAGCAAAAATTATGAGATGTGAAGCATCCAGTCATGCTTTATGCTAACAAGAAGATGTGATCTAGCGATCTTGATCGAATTACCATGATGGCTATCTTGAGGGTCAGTTTGCATCATTATCATTGGGAACGTCTAGAAACCATAAAACCTCTAAATATTTCCAATATGACCATTATGCTGGCGATACCGGATGTCAGTGTGTAGGTAATTTGCATTCTTAAAGTAGCTTGAACAATTTTAAGTTATAATGCTATGATGTCTGCAGTGTGGCAGTTTATAGTG
>QKMX01137325.1:0-11030 GCA_003401595.1 Venustaconcha ellipsiformis
TGGCAGAGCATAAATAATATTCAAATGACAATCTACAAAAATTGGCAGAACATGAAGAATAATACTCATTTGATAGTATTTTAGTGTTTTCCTTAATCATTTAATTAATTAGCCAGTTCCTCTAGATATTACATGAACATTATTCATTCAAATTCATAACAATATTTTATGATTATCTTTTTTATTCTGTTCTTTTTTGCAAAATTGGACATTGTAGCTATTAAAGATACTTTTGTCTGCTCAAATTAAATGAACACTGTAGTAAAGAAAGGTTTTGCTGTACTTTTTTAATTTGACAAATTCAGCACAAGATATATGAAAATGGATGTTCACAGGTTAAATTATACTGAATTAGTTGCACAAGAATTGGTATTTTGTGGCACCGTAACACCATTCATATTTACTTTTATCTGTTATATCAAAACATATACTGGAAGTAGCATCTAAACTCATCACCCATTTTCTTATGGCATCACCCATTTTCCTATGGCAAAATGCTTAAGTAATATATGGTATAAAATAATTTTTTCAAACATTTTTGTTTGTCATAATATTACCATATTTTATTGCCTATGGCCCTATATTACATTCCAGTATTGAGATATTAATGCATTAATCTTGGCTGTGAAAAGATCCAGTGAACTTTTTTTACATGGTAATGAATATAGCTTGACTTTTATATTTTCTCTGACTTTAGGACAGCTGAGTATATATTGCAATGCGTGTAAGTAAGAGTGGTGTCAGGACTTGGGATAGATCCATGTTTGCAAGATATCTTTTTTATCACTTAATCAGGATTTGGGTGTTTATGCTAATATCCAACGCTACACAATTGCTCCTATCTCTGCTAGATGACTTAGACAGCAGGCCTTTTATTCATGAATCATCAGACAAGAGTGCTCACTCTGACTCCATATTACCTTTGTTGTAGGTCATAAATTTGTTAATTTGTTCCCAAATGAACTAGACATATTTTAAAGACATTTAAAGATATTTAAAGACATTAATTGCTACTTTGATATATTTTGCATTTCAGTTAGTTTATTTACTGTAAGCTTTTAAAATTTGAGTTGAAGTGAGCACACAAGTTGAACAGTTTCATGAATTAAGATAAAGGGCCTGTAGTATTTGAAACTTCTTAGGTATGAAACTAAAGCTCAAGATTAAAAAAAACCCCCAAAACAAACAACCAAAATTAGGTTCAGTGGTACTGTTTTTGTCCTAATAAACTCTGTGTGTGCTTAAGAGAATTGTCATCTGGGTAAATTGTGTGAAACTGAGGTTTTTGGTATGTATGTGCATATTAAAAAATAGTTAACTCATTTTGTGTGCATGCTTGTAGGGTTAACTCCCTTTATCAGTGTACATGATAGAAGAGTTAACTCCCTTTGTCAGTTGGTAGCTGTTCACTTTTACTGGTAAACTATCTTTCTCAGTTTGACTACATTGAACAGTGCTTATAGAAGAATATTCAAAACTGATTTAACCTTTATAGTGATGTATGAGACGTCACTTTTTTCATATTAGGCATGATAGAATTGAGAAATGTGTGCTCTGTAAACGTAAGAGAGTTGTGTACTTATTAAGGGGTGTGTGGGTATTACATTGAAAAGGGTCAATTATACAGATTTATTACTCTGTAAGAGAAGCCAAAGAAAAGGCAACCATGAAAACTCAGATACTTTTATTATTATAAAGTAAATGATGGAACCAAATCAAAACTTTCCAGCTTGAGTTTGAGCTTAAAATTTGTGTTCCAGAAGTTTCAAAGTTTGACAAATGAAATTGAACACATTTTCGGTTATCAAATAAAGCATCATTGTTGTTCCATGTGAAATATAAGTGATGGCTATGAATTTATTGGGCATACAATATTACCTTTGTCCAATAATCTGTGTATTCATCTTATTTCCAGTTTTGTATTTACACCAGTTTCTCAGCTATTGACTGGGGGACAGTCTTGTTCCAAGAACATGTTCCAAGTTTTGTGATGGAACAATTCATATTTACAAAGAATTTTTGTCTTCCTTGATAAGGTTCAAAGGAGTGAACTAGGTCTGTAAGGGAAAAAAAAGGACTCCACAGAAAATGTGTTGAATTTCAATTACAACTTAATAGAAGAATAATAAAATTAATAAAACTGATATTCATCTATGAAGAAGGTCTTTTAACTTGTTTATATTATTCTGGCAAAAACTCTATTAACAAACAGTAATACCTTATGGCTTGAATAACAATCCTTGAGATTTTATATTGCTGTGATACATGAGTAAAACCATGACACTGGAGACCACAATGATTCATCGGTAACAATTGATAAATGAATTGCAATCCTCAGATGTATTAATTAACTTGATACAGTTATATGTTTGTCTATAAAAAGAACTTTGTTTACACTTTCCTATAATATAGTCTGTAAAAGTTTAGGCAATAAACATTTCTTGCAAAGTAAATTTTTAGCTTGTTAAATAGACAGGTGAATTTTCCAACCTTGCTGTTTGTCAATATGTTAATTATTTTCATTTTATTTGGTAATACTGTTTGTAGCCATGGTAACTTTGGTGTGAAAAAAATATCACTCATTAGCATTTATTTACTTCTATTCAGTATATTGATAATGTAGATTAATCCTTTTTAACCCCTAGTAATGGTAATCCTAGAAAGATTACTTTAGATTTGACAGATTTATTAGAGCCTGTAGATCAGGGGTCTCAAACTCGAACCACCCTGAGGGTCGCACCAAGTGCTGCACCACCTTTATTATCGCTCATGACACCTTGTGATGCCAGTCATTTTGCAGACCACAGAATACGGCTTGGCAGGCTGCATGCGGCTCAAGGGCTGCGTGTTTGAGACCCTTGCTGTTGATACTAATGTGACCTATGACCTGTAGTTACTATAGCTACCTGGAATAATACCTAATTTAGCCAATGCTGCATGCTTTGCTTCTCATTATTTGCCAGCTGCTTTGCACTGTTTAGTTTCTTCCATTTTCTGCTTGCTTACATTCTGCAGCTGATTTTAATACAGACTACAGTGGTGCTTTGTTCATTCTGGAGGTTATTATTGAATAGGAACAAAACTATAGCATATACCATTTAACTTAATTGAAAAGAAGCTAATACTTTAAGGATGATTGCTGGTAGCAGATATACTTGTGTGCAAGTCGATTTCAACTGTAAACGGCACAGATGCAGATCTGCCATCATATTTCCACCAGTAGATCTGCAGTTTGCTATTAGTGGAACAAACAACATAGACCCTGATCTTTTGGCACATGATATGATGTCAGATCAAAGTCTATGTTGTTTGCAGTTTGACTTATAAACAAGTATATACATTGTAGTTTTAAGCATTTTTGAAACATTTTGGCATTGTAGAGAGTCAGAATGATCATGTAGGAAATAAACATTCATTCAAAGACAACTAAAAAATTCAGCTCTGAAATAGTATTTATAGATCATAGACTGGTAGTACATTAAACCCTAAAATAGACATTATTTATAGATCGTAGACTGGTTGTATCATTAAACCCTAAAATAAACTATTTATAAATCATAGACTGGTTGCACCATTACTTTTTGTTGAAAATTTAATTCAATTGGACTTTTATTGTTTATTGGTGCAGTGTTATTTTTTTTTCCATAAGTCTAGTGCAATTTTTTTAAAATATCTGGCTTAAATTAGGTCGGGTCTTTATAAAAAAAAAGTAATTGATGAAATTGAAGACAGTTTTTCTTCATTTTTCATTTATTATTTAAATGAAAAGATGTTATCACTTTGTTCAAGACTTCATATTCATAGTATATTCTCAATAAAGCCAGTCTTTTTCTGAGACTACAAAAGGTAATTTCTTGTCCAGTATACTTCAGTATATCTAGTCAAGACAATTCCAGTCTGTTCTATTCTAGTCTGGTCTGAAATAATAATATACTTTAGTCCAGTCAAATCTAGTTTTGTTTCGCTTAGCTTGGACTTGTCTAGGAATCTTTAATTTTCAGAGATGCATTTTCCCTTTGCAGTGATAGCACAGTCAGAAAAAATGACACTAAAAAGCGCAAGGCAGCACAGCCATCACCGGGAAAGGAGTCTTCCCAAGATTTTCCCTCATACCCTGACTCGCCTCCCCCACCACCCCCTCCCACCCAGCCTCCCCCCTTGCTTCTGGAAGGTGACACTGCTTCAGAAAAATCACAGTCTAGGTACACATTCTTGTTGTCCCACCGTATCTCTTTCTTACAGGCACCAGTACTGTAATGTTCATTAAGCCATCAATTTTTATGCCTTTAGTATAAAGTGTACATTCAGTTGCACAGGATATGTCCTGAGAGCTATATGCAGATTGTACAAAAGGAAGGCTAGAAATTAGCTAGTTTTCTTTGTCAGTCCAGACTGGAAAAGGTTCATCGCCAGCATCTTTTCTTTACATTTCATTGCATCAAATTTTTGTAGAATAAGTTTTTACTATTTTTGAAACAAGTTAAATTTTTGACTTAATACATTCACAAGCCTTAATAAGTGTGAACACCGTTTTTGGTCAAAACTTGCGTAAGAATAGCCAGTTCTCATTGCACCTGTCTTGATCCTACTGTGCCCTGTGGGAAGGAAGAGGCCCATAATACCAGCATGGAATATAAATGATTTTCACAGAACCTATCACCATGCATACTTGATATATCATTACCATTGACATCGTGGATTAAACATAGTTAAATCAACTACTTCTTGCATGTGTTTTATTGGGTACATGTACTGGCATAATTATTGATAAAGTATACCAGTAAACTCCCACACCCCTAATATTGATGTGTGATTTTGTCTGTTCTTAATTACTTGTTTTGTAGTATTCTTGTGTAACCTACCTTGCATCTATGATATTTACTACAGGCAGATTTAGATAAATATACAGGCCATTTCAACATCTGTTGCAGGGGAGTAAGTGTAAGTAAGGAAAAGAGCCTTGCTTGGGAATTTGCATTACTTGCTTGATTGATGGTGCCTCTCTCTCTCTCATTTGCTTTTCTTTCCTTATTTTTACATGTGTATTTCATCATACTTGGTTGATTTGGCATTCAGTACAGATGTTCATTACATATTTCTACATTGAACCCTCAGGCTGGAGCTGTTTAATTGATTTCACAAGCATTTTGCATGTCAGCATTCTTAAATGCATTTAATTGAACTTTGATAAATTCCAGACTGTTTTGAATTCCATTTATGTACAGTGTATCTTTGAATCATCAAGAAAGTGTTAAAAGAGGGGAAGTGTAATAAATACATAACTGCATTTGTGTTTTGTTCCAAGATGGGAGAAAGAACTCAATTGATTTGGCATATGAATATGTTGAGGCTTTCTGTTTGCTATATCAGGCTTGCTCTTTTCAGACTGCTCTCAAAATAACTACCATATATACTTGCGTCTTGAGTCAAACTGCATATTGCACAGACTGCAGTGGCATAGTGAGCCAGCAGATCTGAGTCTATGCAGTTTGTTAGTAGTATTCAGTAGAACAAACACCATAGAGCCTGATCTGCAGGTACATTATGCAACATCAGATCATTAACTTTGTTTGCAGTTTGACTAGACGTATTTGCAAGTATATATGGTATCTTGTTTCTCTTAATCTTTGCTATAATTATCTTGATTTGTTTTGAGAAAAGGATGGGTATGTGTGCTTCATTTATGTGATTTTTCAATTTGGTATCACATGGAAAATTGTACTGTCAGTTTTTGACTGTACCATTATATTGTTTTAGTGATTTAAATGGTATCTTCATATGCAAGTATAAATTACGTTGTAGGATGAACACGTGTAGAATGTGAAAATAGGTCACTTGTTTTCTGACCATGGATTCAGGATTATATAGAATGACAAGAGATATGATAGTTTATATTTATTAGAACAAGTTTTTTCTTGAATTATTTAATGGATTGAAATAATTCTCAGGCATTCAGATTCGACAGACTGCTATGTTAAGATATTTGAAAATTTGCACAGTATGTTAAGTATTGCTCTTATTTCATCACTCCCCTTAACGGTTCCTCTGTCCCTTGACATCCATAATGATGGCTCTGTCATGACTGGGAAAGCATGATTGAGAATCAGTTGTAAAAGCACGATTGAGAATCGGTTGTAAATGGGCGTGTCACAGGGACTTCGATATTTGCTAGTTTTGTTGCATATTGTTTGGCATGTAGCTTCCAAAAGCAACTTTCACATGGGTCTAACATATATTTATCCCACTGATAGGTTTTTATATTATTATTACAAAAAAATATTCAAAACAAAGGGGGTAATTTGTTTTCAATGATTTGAGATTACCATTATTTTTAGAGTGGTAAAGACTGGTTCTGTTCATGCCATCATGTATTTAACTTAGTTTGCATGATGAGCAAAGGATTCGAGTCTTTTATGATCATAAATATGATTAATTAACTGAGCCATTTTATTTATGATTGATTTGGTAGGATTTAAAAGGGAAAATATTTGTATGATGCTATTGAAGTGCAGAATAAAAAAAAAAGATCAATTGTATCTGTTGGTGTGGAAAATGGTAATCCCTCATTTAGTATATGAATATGTGGTCAAAACCTTATTTGTGCTTTCAGATTCAGGCCCACATTAATTTTCCTGTATTTATGATAAATTGTGTTGGAAATTATAAGCCAGTTTTAATTTAATGGTGGAGGTAGTTGGAACTGTCTTTTAAAGGTAGGCTGTATTTTACTTTATATCTCAAATTCTGTTTTTAAGTGTGATCTCATTATTGTTAGTGTCATCTCATCTTTGTTATCTGTGATCTCACTTTTGTTAAATGTGATCTCACCTTTGTTAAGTATGTCATCTTTATTAAATGTCATTTCATCTTTGTTAAATATTATCTCATCTCCAGAACGGATGAAGAAGGTTCAGAAGAGACATTGTCACAGACTTCATATGACCCAACCAATCCAAACTTCAAGGGCTTGGATTCAGAAATTCCTGACTCAGTTTCCATAGATACGACAGATACATTAGAAACGCAAGGGTCGGGATCCTCTGGAACAGCTAGTAGTGGGACTGGAAATAAGAAGTCTTCAGGAAAAAGTATGTACAACAGTAACGCATTTCATTGGCCTTTTTACCTTCTATGCTGCTAATCTGTAACTTCTGCCTTGTCGGTAATTTTGGTACCCTTGTTTCTGTTCTCTGGCCTTGTGCCTATGCACAACTGCTTCCATGTCTTCTCTCTCTAATCTTTGGGTGGTGCCCTATCCCACCTGGAAAGCTTCCTGTGAATTAAACAGGGATGTAAAGTTTGTCTCTTTGCTCAATCACATGAGAATTAACACTCTCACAGGCTTTTCATCAGCATAAAGGCAAATAAATCATTAAATTAAATGGCAATTAAATCAATAGTTTAACTCAAACACTTCCATCTAAATATTCCATGCACATTTGTTCTATAAAAAAGGCTATAACAACAATAATAATATCATAACTTCGGATACATACACACATATCCCTAATTCTTAGTATAGTAAACCATCATCAACAATATTCCTACTGATTTCCTACCTTGCAAATTATAAAAGAGACATACAAATATAAAAATGCCTAATTATATGTGCACAAGGCCAACAATGACTAACTCTGCATAGTCCACAACTATATATTTAAATACAAACATGTCCAAGTTCTAATACAACTATTAAATTCAGTTATGCACCACGATCCAGTATCATAGCAGATTACACCATCCACTTCTTTTCTATCCTAACAACTACAAACATTAATCTTGAGTATAATTTGCTATACGCTACAATTTGACATATTGATAATTAGCTATACATAGAAGAATAATTTTCTACTAGATTAAATGCATATAATAATAAAATTCTTACAACACCTAGTTAGGAAAGTGAGACAGATTCTGTCAAAGATATTTTACCTCAGAAGCCTTTATTCCAAATCTCCAAATTCTAGAACTTTCCTAGAATTTCCTTTCCTTTTCTCTTCTTTTATCAGTGCAAAATTTACTTTCCTAGTACTTTGATGTTTCTTTAATAACATCCAAACCTGTACTGATACTTCTAAAATGAATGTATCAAGATATTGTCTGGCTGCATGAGAAACCTGCCCAAATTTTGACTTAGTTCTAATTGGATGCTGGTGGTCTCTTTGAAAACTGCGTGGGGTAGTATCACTGACCATTAACATCACTGGCTGATTGCAAAACAAAGTTTCTCACCACCTTGGCAAGGTTTTTCAACTAATTGACTGCAAACTTGACTACGACTCCAAACTGACATTACTCAAAGTACTTTCAATTATAAATTCTATCAGAAGACCTATATAACACGTGGCAGAAATTGTTACCAAATTTTCTCAACCAATGTGACAAAATGTTTGTGTTGACTTAATGAAAGTGAACATAATACACAGTTTTGTATTCTATGCTGTTAATAACATTGTGCATCAAAGAACATGATTGTCTTTTCATTCTGTATTGCCTGACATGTCCAGATTAGCATGACTCTTTTAAGATTCTGTAATGCCCGATATATCCAGATTCTCATGACCTTTTAAGTTTATGTAATGCATGAAACTTATAGGTTAGCATGACGTGATATGTGCATAGTTTGTTAAAATATAGACACTCAATTATTAACTATTATTCTAGATAGTTTGACCTTTAATCCACAGTTATGGAACATTTATCTTTTGACCGAGATAACAAATGTTAGAAGGTTAATATTTAAGAGATTTTGGTGTTTGCATGTGACCAGTATTGTAAAAAGGTCAGACAGAGATCACGGCATGACTGACCATCTATCTAGCATAAATGAAAGGTTGGAGTTTTTTAAGGGCAGTTTTTCCTATTTTTATCATGAGATCATGGTCAGGCTTTGTCCAAAAATATTTAAACCAGTAGGAAAATTGATTGACATTGAAGGTCAATGTCATGATGAGCTATTTATATTTTAGGTGGGTTGTCAGTTGCTTGAACTGGCATTGCTGTCTAATATTGCATAGATGAATTGACATGAGACAAAGTAAAAATGTTTCATATGGGATACAAATATTGTTACTTGTGTCTATGTGAGTAGGTCAGAGGTCAAGGTCACTGTGGTCAATTTCTTATATATTTTTGGAAAATACATCATGTGTCTCTCAGTTGGTGTTAGACCAGATTTGCATGGCACACTGGATATAGGCATCAAAAGCTGAGGTCTCAGGGCAAGTTATTTAGGTTTGTGGGTTAAATTTCAAGCACCATATGATCTTTCCATGCATGTGTTGTCAGTCTTGATACATATTAGCAAAGGAATGAGATGTTAACAGGTCAGAGGTTAAATTCACAACATCAGGGTCACGTGTGTTAGTCATGTGTTACTATGGCTGCAGTGACATCATACAGACAAAACGATAAATAATCATGGTTTGTTGATTGCAAAATTGCAGTGTCTTTCTAAGGATATTTAAGACATTTTCAAAATGGAAATATTCCAAAAAGTAGTAATAAGGATACTGTTATAGTTTGGTTGATTTATCTAGCAACACAGGAGGCTGGTTTGATTGCTTAAAGTGGCTAACTTTTTTTTTTACTTAAAAATTAGTGTTATAGTGAAGGCCAACTGTATGTCCAACTGTACTTGGTCCCTCTTTTGTGAGACCACCACTTTTGCAATAAAAGTGTCCTCATGGGAGGGACAGTGGTTAAAATATACTATTTTGGTGTTGTTTAAGATGACACAAAAGAGAGTGGATTCTTTTCAGGGAGTCCTTCAGGGGGACCACTGTAATCTAGAAAGGACTTGATAGATTAGTTTCTGAAACATTTTATTGCTTTGTTTGATTTATGCCAGCAGAGTTTTGTCCCTTGATTGTCAAGATTTTTCAGTGAAACCCTTCAAATTCTGGAAAATAATAAACCATTTAACTTGAGTTAATGTCATTTTGTTTGAGATCAGCATCATGTTAGCCATTGAAGGTATTGTCTATCCTTAACTTCATTATCTTTGAATTTGTCATTCAGCGTCTTCTATTTTTTTAGACACTGGTGGAATAGTCATCAGATATGATTTGCTATTATCTCAAACTGTCATTGCTGCTGATTTGTTTGTCTCTTTGCCATATTTGATTTAATTTTCTTCTTTTTTTGACTGCTGATACATACCTTTTTATAGTGCTTTTAAAAATATGGTTATTTTATTTAAAACCTTTTGTGCAAGTTATTTTATAAATGTCATCCATTTAAGTTGAGCTTTTTTTATGTTATCCAAGACGTGCATCCTGGACTTAATTATAGTGCATGGTGTGTGTGTGTCTATCTGTTGTAATAACCTAGTGCTTATGTATTGCATGTGAGTTGTGTATTACTAACTTCCTTTCCTGCAGGTATTAGTCTTCCCAAACTGCCTTTCAAGTTTGCCACGAGTGGTAGCAAAGACAAAGGCAATGGCGGAATTGTGCTTCTGTCCAATAAGTCCCTTGAAGCCTCTAATGATGCCCCAAGAAGTGAAGGGGGCATTACTCTAATTTCTAAGAAGGCCCTCAATACGGGCTATGATTTTGATGGTAAGTTCAGAAATTCTTTTGAGCTATGATTCTGTTTTGGTTTACAATTCAGGGCTGAGCAAAGCACATAGTCCAATGACACAGACTGCTAATTTTTTATGTGAGACCAGTATAATTTCCAGATTGCTAGTCCAGGATGAGTGCCTTTTCCTTATATTTAAAGAAGCTAGGCAAGTGCTTGTTTTCATGCCATAATCATTTTATCTGGACATTTCATGCCCCGTGGGCATAATGAATGCTTGATTCTACTGTTCTGCATGTATGTTTACATCCTTTACCACAATTACTCATGGTCATCGATAACTGGTGCATGTATACCTGTTATTTTACTGCTTGACTGTATCTTGGGCAAAGCTACAAAATTACTGGCCAATCAAAACGTGAAACAGAACAAAGCTAGATGATTAATTGGCAGTGTTTTAGATGGCTTCATGGTAAACCTCAGACCAAACTAATGTGGTTACATGA
>QKMX01137388.1:0-12408 GCA_003401595.1 Venustaconcha ellipsiformis
AGAAGAGGCAGACAGAAAAAGGTGGGAAGACAACATTAAGAGTGGACAGGCATGGGATTTGGAGATGACGTTTTCTTAATTTCAGTTTCAACTGGGGTTTTTCTTAGCTGTAATTCTCTTAATTACTACCAAAACCATAGTGACTTACTAATCAAACCCGAAATATTATCATCAAATATTTTATCTTTCCTACCAAAAACTGAACCAAAATAATTTTTTTTTACTTTCTATTTCTTGCTTTCGTAAAGATTCATTTATTTCCTAAATATTATAAAGTATGGCAAGCTAAAGCAATAACACATTGCTATTAACATTTGGAGAGTTCTCGATATTAGATAATATTGTGAATTGGTTTTGTGTTCTACTGAAGATATCTTAAATGTGAGATTAAAATCTTTACCAGGTATAAATTGATAATCCGAAACAAAGTCAATATAAACAATTTTTAAAACATCTTTGAAATATTTCTTACAAATACTGATCTCAGATTCTGGTGTTAAAAACAGAAAACAAGGAAAACAAACAGTTTGTAACATTTAGTAATTTATTTCTCTCGAATACAATATGAAAGTTTAAAAGGGATTAACAGTATTGTGAATTATATAAAAATAATATTAATATTTTATTCGTGTCTAAACAGAGAATATTCCGAGTAAATACAATAATCTTTAATGTGCTGATGTACATGTAGCCTTCAATGAATTGATATAATCCAAAATGTCTCAGAATAAGGCATCAATAATTATAAAAGGAGTGATTTTGTCCAATTCGTCCATGACCACTTTGTAATTTCAATTAATAATTTTAATCAATATTTCTTTTCAAAATTTTGATTGAGCATTGCTAAAAGTGATTCCGCAGACTGATATTAAAATAGGATTGATTAGTTTTGTTACCACAACCTTGTATAAAAACCTAAGATACAATAAAATGAGTCGAAAATACTTGCTTCCAGAGTATGCTAGGATTGTAAATAAGTCGGTACCTTGAACTCAGATGTCAGTTAACAATATTTTTGTAATTTACAATCATGTTTAATATTTGTTTCACACAAAATCTATATCATCAATCATGGTTAAAGGTCAAGCACACGCTACAGATTAAAGTTTGATAAGCTGCATTGTAGCAACGTGATCATCCTTTTCTATTCTAAATTGTTTTCTTTTTATATCAACAAAATATACATCCATCCATATAAATAGCTGCCACTCTATAGAAAAAGGGGATTCAAAACGTTCTTGACAAGAGCAGCTGAGAACAACAATCCATGTATGGAGAAACAATACTGCAAACGATTCAAATGTAGCCCATTATATTGGGTTCATAATCTTTAGAGTGCCGTTAGGTCTAATATGTTTAAACGACGCTTGTGCGACTTCTTTTAAAAGCAAGGCCAAAACGTGATCTTTAAAACAAGTCCCTATAATGTAAATAAGCAGATAAAATCATGTCGCAGGCCATAGGCTGCACATACCAGATTTAAATGATAATCTACAGGAAAGAGGCAGTGTTGTTCGCGAACATTTCGATCAATCAACGTGTAGGTATATGAATTAAATAAATGAATTAAATACTGTTGCCAGATTTATGTAATTGATGTCGGCCTGTTGAAAATAATTCATGCGCATTGGAAAAACTCATGTGACTGACAGCTACATTAAGACAATGGATTAATGTCTACTTCCAATCCGGTACTTGATGCGTGACCTTATGTAAGTATTGCATTTGTCTTGAATCTCATATGAGTGATGTGGTTTTGGCATAAATAATCCCAAACCCATTGCCAGATTGTACATTATTGAGATATTCGGTTGTTGGCAGAGGCTGAGTAAAGATCTCAGAAAAAATGTTGCAAATAACACATAGGATACATAGGCTGGCCTGTATAATGTGTTGTTCTAATATGTTTTATTTTGCAACACACGCACAATAGTTGCTTTGGCTTGACTGTGCCCACTTTAAAAACTTTTGTCAATAAGGGTTTTAGGTTTTCGTTTTACTCATTCGTGAATTGGCCCTTTGCTGTAAAGAAAAACCGGAATACGTTATTTATTCGTTATGAAGAAAATCCACATGGCTTGTTAGTGCAACGATGTTCAGGCTAAGCATTAGGTATGGAATGTCGGTTTTTGATTGACCTTGCATGTGCCAGATTCCTAGATCAAGAAACTTTTTTGGCAGTCCTAACTTAAAATATATTTAAATTTAACAGATAGCCCATGTATTTGTTATAATCATTACCTAATCATTTGGTTGTAGGCCGTACCAGGAAAAATACTTGCTATAATCATAGCCTAATCATTTGGTTGTAGGTCGTATCAGGAAAAATATTTGTTATAATCATTACCTAATCATTTGATTGCAGGTCGTACCAGAAAAAAATACTTGTTATAATCATTACCTAATCGTTTGGTTGTAGTTCTTGCCAGGAAAAATACTTGTTATAATCATAGCCTAATCATTTGGTTGCAGGTCGTATCAGGAAAAATACTTGTTATAATCATTACCTAATCATTTGGTTGTAGGTTTGAAATAAGGAAAACTACTTGTTATAATCGTTACCTAATCATTTGGTTGTAGGTCGTATCAGGAAAATATTTGTTATAATCATAGCCTAATTATTTGGGTGTAGGTCGTATCAGGAAAAAATACTCGTTCGTCTAACCTATTATTCTTATTATCTACATTTGTTTGGTAGCGTGCAGAATTAATTTGGAAAATGACATTACCTCTGCATCGGAAATCATTTGCATTAATAGCAGCCTTCACATTGATAGATTCTACAATTCTATGACATTAACCTAAATCAGGAATATTCACTTTGCCTGATAAGTGCATATGACTAAAAGGTAACGAGAAACTGGACAAATCCATCAATAATCAGCGTTATTGGTAATTACATCAGTAACATGTGCTGACTATTATTTACACATACAGGAACCAAACCATTTAGTTGTTTTAACAAACGTTTATCACTGACGCCCATTAGGACATATAATAAAAACGTTTTGTATGAGAGAGTGGAAAAATTGGAATTAGTTCAGCTTCTCTTCCAAACGTCATTCTAACTTTTAATCGTCTTGTGTATTTACGCCTGCCAGTAAATATTATTGTTCAAATAGAAATAACATGTATAGTCATATCTATAGTGAACATTAAACTGCTTTCATATGCAACTAAATAGCAACCAATTTCCAATTTTGCTAAGAAAGATAAATGACTCAAATGAATTTTGTTCTTCATCACGCCATGTGCTTCCTTGCCAATGAAGTATCCACGTTAAAACTGGAAAAAGAATATCCTTATTTGCTCGTTTAAAACAAAGAAAATTATCGTCGCATAATGGTTATTAGGAATATCTTTTTGTCAAGTTGATAAATGATGTAGCACCTGCGGCAGCAAACATGATATACAACAATAATAACAATGAGTGATTTGTTTCTCGAACCTGTATTTACCCAAGGAGATTAAAATCACTATTTTACACGCTACATCCCCTAAATTGCTTCCTATCTCTTATCTACATCGACTTTTATAAGAATAAGAGTACTTTAAATACATATTGAAGGTCGGCACATGTTAGCGAACCTTCCTTGTGTAACGACTAAACACCTGCAAAATAATACTGTTTGCGATATTGCTCGAGTAAAGAAGAAACATATTATATATCATTAGCAAACATCATTCTCTTACATTTAGCATAGGGACTGTTTGGCTAGGAAAAACATTTTTATTTATACAGATTGCATAATCATTTATTCTCTACAACCTTTTACATTGTACTGCACTTGAAATTGCCAGAAACTTTCTTCTGTGGGGCTAATACATCGCAGCTAATAAAACTATAAACTACAGCTGCTGATGGTAATTCATAACTATAATCAAGAAAGAGGGTCTGTTATATACGATGGATCATTTTGAAAGATTAACTTGGTCCGGATCAGGCAATGCCATTTAAATAAATCATAAAACAAATGCTTTTACTATCCTCCGTCTTGTCTTGATTATTCCTGTCATCGACGAACGCAAATGAATAATAAATACAAAATACCATGCTTTCTTTGAATCGAATTAGAAAGCTGAAGAATCACCACCACCATAGTTCGACCCACCAGTCTCTAAAGTAGTAGAAATTGTTTTTGCGAGTCACGTTTTGTGCCCTTTTACTGTGTCTTAGACACCGCAAATTTCAGTCTAAATTAAATTTTAGGTACTATATTTTCATAATTGGTGCAAAATCTATATTTAATGCATAAATTGGCTTCTTTTGATAACAGCGAAGACTAACATATGTTCGCTGAACGTAAACTAAAAGGACTGCCGTGAGGTAGCATGTACATATACAGTGAAATCCATGAGTATCAGTGTTTTGTATAAAAAATGTTCATCTATATTGATCTTTATATAAAAGGCTGTCATAAGTAATTGAGGCAATTGGAGTGACATACACAAAGACTATACCATCATTGAAAGGAACAATATATCCTTTGTATTATGTACTGCTACAGTTCTTTTATACAAGATTGTTCCTCGTAAAAAAGCAAATTTTTCTTAGTTGGTTATCACCAATTAGTGAAGGAAATTGAACTCTATGAAAACGAATTTCGAATTAGGATGGAAAAGCATCTTACATATAGTACCACGTAAAAATTAAAAAACTGAAGCACACGCTCTTCATTTCTTGAACGTCTTTTTCTAAGACCGGCAGATTGAAAGCTTGCAGATAACAAACAGAAAATAGAGTATAGGTAAACATTTTTTCGCGCGGGAGGGGAGCTTGGATCTTCATGCATCGATGATAAGCTAGACATTTATAGCTGGGCATCATTATGTGTGATTGGATGTGCATTGCATGTCATAGAGAAGATGTATTGAGAAAAAGTCCCAAACAACCATTTTTCCGATCTACCTAAAGTTTGGAAGGAAGGTAATGGTTTGTTTTTAAAACACTGATACGATATTAGCCGTTCTTGAAATAATCAAGATGTGAGGTTGAAACGACATTCAGGTGTCACCTCTTCAGTGCCTAAAGTCGATAGTAATTATGTTGTTTTGTTTCTTTTTGGGGGTATTGCACATAAATTAGTAATGTATTACAATCTACAAATTTCTTCAGTGGAGTAAAATTGATTCGAGAGGAAATTAAGAGAGACAGGTCTGTTTTTGTTAAGCGGAACTTTAAAGAGAAAGCGTGCATTTAATAAATATTAGACTCGGGGAAATATTGGTGATCTGCTTGGTCACTGGAATGCTTTGACGGGCCAACTTGAGGTAAACCCATTTCAGGAATTAGACACTCTGCAGTTACTGTCTTTGCAAAGTTCTGTCACCATTAGCATCCTGCATTAAACACCAAATAAAATCATCAACTAAAAATAATTTCCGTGAAAAAAAATCACCTTTTCGTTCAGAAGAGATCTGCACATGAGTAAAATATACTCTTTGGACCTATCAAAACTGAGGAATGTATAATATCTTTTTTATACTTTTTAACATTGCCTGTTAGATCTGCCATTTGTAAGGTGCAAGCGTGATTTGTTTATCTTGCAAAAAGGTAAAGCAATTTGACTTTGTTTGCTGTAAGGTCTATGGGTATTTATTAGTTGTCTGTACCCATAATATCATTATAAGAACACTATTCAAATTGTGGTTAGCTTGCATTAGAGCACTTGCTCCTATAATTTTATGCATGTATGTTTCATTATTATGCTATAGTTTTGCATCATTTTAATTAATCTAAGCTTTATATTCTATTTCAAATTATGCTCTGACGCATTCTATATTACTTATTCGTTTTACATGTATGTTTGCATTCTGCATTATACAAATTCTATGTCTTTAGGAATCCAGGGATATACATTCTAGATTAGGAGTACTTAAGGCATGGTGGGTGGGTGGGACAATTCGTTCTCAACGTTAATTTTTCAACTCCGGTTTGGCTACTCTGACCACTTGCGATAGAGTGTGTTTGATCCAATTGTGCGTGGGTTTTGCATGAGTATGCGCATTATTGAATATAACATGTTATTTAAAAAAATCTAAAATAGTATGTGAATTGGAAAACTTCGATTTCCCTCGTCTTGGAAAAAAAAAACATCTAAGTGTAATCTCATATCACTGCTGAGGGTGGATACGAAAACATTTGTGTGTATTATCGACTTCTGGCTGATCCAGGCATCGATCAATTTAATTAGTGAAGACCCTCTCTGGTGATCAACAGACTACATAAGAGTGGCAAAGTTAAAAAACAAATACTTAATTCACTACCACTCTTCCCAAACCCTCTCCATTCCTATAACAGCCACAACCATATTAGCTTGATTTCAGCCAGGACAGAATCCTTATCAACTACTCTATTACCATGTGCAATAGTGCTAATACCATCTTCAAGAACATATCTTTTGTCATCGTAGCAGGATAATCCGATTTTGTGGAGTGCATATGAACACAGATTGTGACAATTTGTCCCTATGATATTCATTTGTAAAAATATTTTGACCACATGTAACACTTCCATGTAATTTTCATGCAGGAGTAATTTTTAAACAGCACCCTTCTTGATGCCTTTAGCGCGTTGTTTACTTTGCCACATTCTGCTATGCAGTCCGACATGTTCCACTATGGGATGACCTTTGTATTTGACTCATCATAAAACTGGCTAGATCTGGGATAATACGAAAAGTCGGACAAATGCCTGTCTTCAAACATGTTCTGGAAAACAATCACTATCTCGATCTCGTATCATAATTTATTCGTTTCTGTAAGCAATAATTTAGCTCTATGACCGTAGCATAATGAAAATGGTACATGAGTAGGTTAGTCAACTCCAACACGGTAGACCCAAAGTAGAATGGCTTACTAATAACGAGATTACGTTTTCTTTTTGTGGATGGCCACTAAATGATGAGATGCGAGTCGTACCCACGGATATTATGCATTACTGCAGGAATAAAATACGGTTTTTGAAATTTTGAGTGGCACGCGTCGTGAGCGGCTTTTGTGTATTTTCCAGTGGAGTAACAGTGATCACTACCGAGCTCTTTTTAGCACGGGTAACAATGGGTGGATAGCTTGAAATCGATTTTGCCTTGTTTAGTCAGCATATAAGCGAAATTGCATGGCACGTGCCAGTAATACGGAATAGTGTTATTGACATGTGCTCTAGTCAGCGCACACTGGTAATATCAATGCTTCAAACTCATCATAAACAAAAAGTAAATCACGTTTGTGACGTAACATTCTTGAACGTAATCTTCTTTTTATCTTTCAGCGCTTTGATAGCCATGACGTTCATGCAATTGAGTCCATGATCTTTAAGTTTCTCCTCCAATGTAAATCTATCAGGACACCTTTTTCAGAAAAAAACATCGCACTCTTTTTTGAAACTTTCCTGCTCATTATCTTTAAAAGATTGTTTATCCTGCAGTAATGTCTTCAACAGCCAAATGCATGACCGCCACCGTAGCCACCATGGACAAAATTTTTTCTGTACATTAAACCTATGCAGGTGTTGATTACGTTTACTGATGATGACAGTTTGAGTGGCTAAATACTGTTACGTTCTTCCTCTACCCCAAATAAATTGATGATAATGTTGTTTTTATAAATGTACGAATATCCGTGATATTTACAGAAAACTGAATTCCAGTAAAATCGAACGTGCTGCCTGGGATTTCTGCTGTAGGATCAAGCACAAAAAGTACCGACCACATGAGCCATAGGTTGTCGTTGCTTTTAACATTGGCTCAGGTTTGAATTTTGGCTATTGTATCTGGAAGTGGCAACCATGGAAGTTCCCTGAGCGGATTATGCCTGGACATGTTGACGGTGAATCCGGTAATTCCAGCTAGAATCCAACTAGACCCTCTTTTCTTAAATTTGTCTACATCGTTCGGTACATTTTTCATAAATCTATCAGATGTTTATTTCGTCAGCAATAAAAATGGCACGCCGTCGCATGGCAAAATGGGATATATTCTCCTGGTCTCTTGGCAGTATAATGATCACCATCTTTGACGTGTCTTCTGTAAAACGCACATCGACATACCCGTTATACCTCAAGTTTTTGGTGTTTTCTGATGCTCTTCGTAGTTCATTTACTGATAGACATCGGTTGGCTGATTTTAGCTTAATAACGTTTTTCTAATCTAGCAAAGGCTTGCGATCTCCTCAACTCTGTTGTGTATATAGTATACTATTTTTTTACTAAACGCAAAATATCATTTTTACAAAATGGATACAAATACACATCTATCCTTAACCGTTTTGATGAGGTGGTTGCTATTGTCAATAAAGATCTGAGTTATATGATTTTGTTTTAAGGAGGACACATATGGGTAGACTTCTACGGTTGTTTATGGAAAAGACTGACATCTATTAAACTTAGCTCAGGACTGGATAAGTTGATATGGACGCATCGTCAGGTTGCATATGTGGCTAAACATGCCGCTGCTAAAAAGGGGACGCGTTTTTAGATTGTCTGCTTCTCCGAAGCTAAACAAGGAGGGTTTATCGCACCACTCCTAGCAGGCTTCATTGGGACTTTAATTTCATCTATCTTTGGCTTTGGAAGAAGACGTCTGATTACTAGAACTACACACTAAAACGGAGTTTATTTAGGTAAGATGAAGCTTCCTAACTGGATGATACAAATAAAGTATGATTGCGTGCCTGGTCATAGCGTAAGTTTGTTCACATAAAAGGATTTAACTTCGATAGAGAGTGTTAATTGCTGAGCCTCAAAAGATTGCGAGGTTTTTTTCTATAAATTGCCAAAGACAATAAGACCCAACTTATTACGATTGATCTGGTACTGACTGGGTTACTGTATATAACAATCAACAGTTGCACGATTTCGAGTACTTTTATCCTTTTGTTCTACCACACTCGATGAGATAATATAACTTAAAACGAGTTTACACAGTGCTGTGTACAATTCGTTACAACGTCAGGACGTTGAAAACAGCACGTGTAGTTGGTATTGAATTTATTACATCAAACAGAGAGATACGTTGAAAAATCGCAGTTGTAAGCGATATTATCACTATCAATCGGCCTCGCAGCTACGTTTTCTTACAAGACAAACTATAGCTGTTTAGCAGACATATAACGCATAACTGTTATGTATAATTAATTTGATTTTTTTATTTGTTAGTTTTATTTTCATTTTAATTTTGTTTTCATTACATGTTATTATAATGTAATATATTGGACGAACTTGTCTAATATTGAATTCATTTCTAATTGACCCAAACTGACTTTTTGTATTTCATTCTGTTTCAACAACTTGAATAAAGCTTAATTATTCTCTGTGTTAATTTGCTTAAAATATATTATTATTATTAAAAGAAACAATAAGTTTATTAGTAAATTTTCTTAGAGTATTTTACATAATCCCGGTTATGATTTTTATTTTATAAAGGCTGCGATCATTATAAAAGGTCATGATCTATTAAGTATTTTTCTTAAAATAGAAAATGCTAATTGTGACCTGAGGCCGAGTAGAGAACAATATAAGCTTGTAAGTGAGAGGATATTTTTCAGTCATGTTGTATGTTCTACCATCCAGTATTTCTTTTCTGGGCATGAAATCTTATTTCTGCAAGTTATTGACTTAAATTGATTATTTGCTCTGGAAATACAAAAGTACTCTGATAAAATTCATGGGCAGATATTTTCACTGGAATTTATACTGAACTCAAAAATGGAATTACATTACTGTGATTTAAAAGACTGTTGAAACATCTATACTCTATAAGCTACCACAGACACATCATCGCCTTCAGTTTTTGGATTATTCTCGACTTCTGAAACTTTAACCAGGACTTCAAATTACTTGGACTTGTGTTTGTAATTCTTGGATTATTTTGGGATTTAATTCGAAGTTCCTTAGGTTATTTTCTCTTCTTTTTACTTGGTATTCTAGAAAAGTAAATTATTTGTTAAATTTTGCAAAGCTTGTTGCGTTTCAGTCTTTTATGGTACTTATTTTAAGAGCATAGATTAGACAAATACAACAAGCATGATCTCGTAGTTCCTTTTTGATACATACCGTTTCCCCTCATCGCGTTTTGTGTATCTCCAGTAACAGTTCCAGAATCTGCAGAAAGAAGAATGCAAGCAATACCGATCAATGCCGTTTGTGTGCAGACGCTTTGATAAAGGGGAACGACTTTGGCAACTCCCTCTCATCGTTTGCTTTTCTTAGGCAAGATTATAATGGTGGTTTAGACTGGATTTTCACTCGCCTTATCTTCATGAAAATGCATTGCATTCTGCACGATCACGTTTATTTTTCCATTTAGCACGTCCAGTGTCATGAACCGATATGATGTCATCACACCTAATCCACACCAAGACTGCTAATGGTCCATCGAATCTCGATATCGGCTGAAGAACCTCTGAGACGTTGGGAATGTTTGAAAAAGTCTAATTGAAAATTGGGTAGAACGACGTGAAAGCATCCAGAGACAGTTCCAAAATCAGTACTCTGGTATGTTTACGTGGATTCCATCTGTATCAAGTACGCTCGTGATTAATTTATCGTTGCGGCAAAACTGCACTCGAATTCTCGATCTGGATATTGTCTAAAATAATGCGTACCTAAATGTGAAATCAATTCAATTTATCAAAAATCTGCTTGTTGCCAGTCTGCTAACTGAAACGCTACAAACAAGTGACGTATAAGTTCGCTGATTGGATTTGTAGCCAATCGCCAATAGATGGCTTGCTGATGAAATTTTGGCATGTGAGTTTGATTTTGCTTCAAACTTAATTTTTTTGGTAAATTGAGTCTGAGTGGCTTCTAAATCGAGCGTGTGAGCTGTCGAGGGGTGTGTTTAGGGGCATCAAGAACGCGAGGCAGTGGCCATCGGCTGAAGATCCACCTCCACGTCCGCTGTACTTGTACTGTGCAGGATAATCTCTTTCTAATATGAGAGTATTATTGATACCTCTAAACACTGTGCCGATGTCTTGGTACACTACAAAAATACTGCTGAGATGATGTATCATACAAATTTTACGACTAGAATCAGTACAAGTACAATGTGCGTCAAATCCCAAATTTTACGCACCATTACTCAAAAGCAATATTGGCCCTGAAATTGGTTCCGTTAATAGCATCAGTGATACCAACACCAACCACTGGAGGAATCACGGAACTAATTCAGTTCTCATAGTAAACCTATGCAAACACCATGATAATAAAAATTCACTAACCTAAACTTTTTGAGTGCTATGAATGAACCTATATTTATCAGTATAGATGCAACCTGCAAGTCAGCTTCTGTATATAGGAAAGGATGTGAGCTGCTTTCAATTCCGCAAGAATATTAAAGGACTGAAGTTCAATCAATAAAACAATGTCTATTTTTATTCACTTTCAACTGGGTTAAGGTCTCAAAAGAGTTGGGTTCTTTTTCCTAAAACATTGCTTACATTATTAACCAATCCTGGTCAGCCAAGCCCGTATATACTCTATTTAATGTTCACCCATTTCTAGGCTGTTTCCCATTTTTCAAAACAGTTAGTACCGTGTGTCCTGGAAGCATGCCTGCCCTGAGAGCAAATTCGGTACTCGCTGCAGCTTCTGTGATAGTGTAATCGTCGCTGAACATTATCGAATTAATCACTGTACTGGCCTGTGTTAAAAAGTTTTAATTTCTTCTTCTATTTATACTAGGTGCTGTGTCGATTTGAACAGATACTATCCGTTATTATATATGATAAAATTTAACAACCATCTTGGGCTCAGGTTTATTCAGTATTATTTGGTATGCATAGAAAAATAGCATAGCAGAACATATATTTACATTGGACGACTGTCTAATAAGACGATATATACGATACTGGTAGAAACAAAATGGTGCCTCTAAGATTATCTATCACAATATGTAATTGGCTACTAATGTGTTAAGAGAATGCGTAATTTGTTTTAGGGACCGTAATTCCATACTGTGAATCATATGACAGCTTTTACAGCTGGTAGGATAAATGTCTTTGTTTTGGTGCGGGAAATAACCGCTACAGTATTTCAAAAGCTACACATTTTAGGCCAGTATCAAAGAACGACTTATCGATCGCCTATCCGTTGGATCCTATGATATTTAGGTTCAGCGAACTAAACCATTTATCGGCATTTTCTTGTGGAGAAATGAGCCCTTTTTTCGGAGTAAATTATAATGAATTCAATAAATAATTTCTTTATAACATTGGTCTCAAACTCAAATGATCATGAAGGTTACATGACGATTAGTACAATTGTCCGAAGGCAGCATCATATAAAAGGTAGGTAAAAACGTTTGGCAACATGAAGTGAAGGATGTAATGATTTGTTTATTTAACTTAATTGTTTGTTATTTTTCAAAAATGTTTATTACATTACATTTTATTTCAATGTAAAATTGT
>QKMX01137476.1:7204-17479 GCA_003401595.1 Venustaconcha ellipsiformis
AGCCGTAGAGCAACACTGTCTTCACATTGGTGTTGAATATGCTTATATTGGTCTTGAGTCTGAGTTTCCTGCTGGTCCAGATTGCTTGAGCATGGAAAAGGAGTGACGTGCTTTGCGGATTCTTGCTCTGATGTACTCGTCTATTCCTCCTTTGTTGCTCACCTCGCTTCCAAGATATGTGAATACTTCAACATCATCCAGTGTTTGCCCTTCCAGAGTGATGGGGTCTGTTGCTGAGCATTCATGCGCATAGACTTAGTCTTCTTGTTATTGATGGATAATCTACTTTGCTAGCAGTTTCTTGTAACAGGGTCAWTTTCTTTTTGCATGTCTCCCCAGGTATGTCACAGGAGAACAAAATGTTATGCCGGCCTAATAAAGAAATTATTGCAGACTCTAGCTATGGCCAAGTGTATTGCAAAATTTATTATTCCTGTTTACTATATGCTCATTGTTTATCTGTTAATTTTACATTGTCAGAATAGTGCAGTAGTTTTCTATACTGAACTGCTTCATACTCCACTACACGTGTATCTAAAAATAGTGTCGTATATTAGGAACTACTTTGCAAATACACCGTGCACGCTCATGTGGAAGATACTTTAGCATTTGGTTTAATCGATTTCCTTGTGAATGAATAAACAAGCCGTTTCGCCCATTTGAAAGTAGAGATGATAAAGTTAACGATGTGGAAGAGTTTACTTAGTCAGAATGAAACTTTCAATAAAGAAAACGAAAAAGCGTGATATTCGCAATGTTAACAACAAACGCGAGAGACGCAGCAATTGAAAAGTCCATTCTGATCATTTAAAAGTTATTTGGGAGATATGTTTCGTAACTTTTAGCAAATAGAATGGCTTAGACTATGACCATTATCCTCTAGGGATTAGAAAAATAGCATAGAAAAAAAAAACATATTGAGACCAATGGCTATAACATACAGTCAGTGACGTACCATTTTACAAGTCAGTCAAAACACTAAATTCGAAAAAAAATGCAACTGAAGTTTTTGGTGAAAACTAAGAACCTTAGAGCCAATACGACGAAGAAAACTTATTTCTGCAGTCTAAATGGACTGTCATACAGCAGCTTTACCCGTTTAACTTTTTGATGCAATGTTATAAGCACATGACCTATGTCATGGGTCCCAAAACTTGAAACACAAGGCAAAATTATAATGTAATTTCGACTAAATTTTCAACAGAAATCACATTCTCCTTACTGCACTCAAAAACGAAATGAATGTGATATTTCATAGTGGTTTTTAAGTTGATAATTCAATTATAAAAATTCATATTTTTCTCACATTATGATCCCAAACAATCAACGACAGAACAGAAACACAAATGTCGTTCATTCCTCAATGCCGAGCCGTACACTGATCAAATAAAATGTACATAGTAGGGAACTGACCATATATTCAGTTCAATACAAGCAGAAAAGCAGAACTGATCGATAGAAATAAAAACAAAATCCATTCCAGACAAATTGAAAAAGTTGCTTCAATGCGCATTCGCTCATAATATGATTCTAAATTTGAGTCTTGAGAACACCCAAACGAGAAATGTTTTGAAATTAATATCTATTGTGATGAAGTATAAAGATTAATGGGGGATACTATGTGTCAATTAGTATTGTTGAATCTATGGTTTTGTATGTAATTTGGAATATAGCATAAATTCAGTTATTTTGTTTCTTTTAGCGTATTCTTTTTTAAGCCTTAGATAGAAAAACAAAGTTAGCATATCATAAAAAGTTTACTGCATTTGTTTGGGAAAATATGAAGTCGTTTTTCGACTTTACTTTACTCCCAATGTCGTTTAGGATTACTCTGAAAAACTAGCTGATATTTTAACACACAAATTCAGTAACCTACAAGTATAAACGACTCTAAGAATTTATTCCATGTGATTTGCAGATAATAACAACCACTGTTTGGTTGGTACAACAGAAATGTTATGCTTTTCATATTGTTACCGAAAATTTTGTGAAGAAAAAAACCCTATAAAATATAGAAGGCATATGAGTCTTAATTTTACCGATATATCGTACTTTTTACAACATGAGTCTATAGTGGTTTCTTAAGCAAACAATGACAGATGCATTTTGTATGTTATGTTATACATAGAGAGCGATCCCTTGTCTGCAAAAGATTACCACTCCACGGAAAAATTTTCTAAGTTTCAAAAAATTTTCAAAGAAATATTTGACAATCAGTTTTTATTAAATTGTGAGCATAAATTTTTATATCTTAACTATCATTAGTAAAAAAATGAACAAAATCAAAACGACCTGAAATCTCCTGAAAACAAAAGAGCTATTCAGTCTACAGGTGGAAAAAGTGTTTCAGAAATATTTTCCCGCACATCCCCACACCCAACTTGCACTACATTTTAATATGATAATTCCGTTGTTAATTGTTTAAAATACAAAGAATTAAAAACGTCTGATGCTTCCAGATTTTCAGCCGACTAACTCTGTATAGGCGAAAATGTCTAGTGTGTATCCTTACCAGATAGACACTGGAACATCTTGTTGTTCGAGAACAATCACAGATGTCTGTTCAGTTCATCATGAATACCGATTTCTAGGCACTGAATGTGCCAGAGAAAGCTGGCCCCAAGATCCGAGATTAGTGAGGTGTTTAGAACACGGTCGAAATTTACATAAATGGAGACGACAGAAAGGCTTTCCTTAATGCCACCGACAGCCATATCTTTGGAGAGATATCAGACAACCACAGGGTGAGAGACTGTCCATCTACCCAGAATAAAATAAAGGTGTTAACCATGCTGCATGCTCAATACGGCTACAACGGTTACCTTATCACCTTATTATGGAAGCCACTGGAACAACATCGACGGAGAATGTCAGAGGCGTCACAAACAACATGGAAAGTATATGGCATTCTCACTGGGGCAGTTGTGTTCATTGACAGCCTCGAGTTTATGAATTTTAGCTTCCATGAACTGACCACACATATACCTAGGGAATGTTTTCCTCTAACATTTTACATTGATTTTTTTATTGATGGCAAAGACATTTTTCACAATTACACTGTTGGTGTCCTCTCTGTAATGCCAAGCTAGCATGCTGACGCTCGAATATTACCACAGCTGAAGCAGTATTCCAAAAGATACAACTGAACTCTCATACACTAAGCTACCCTACACAGCTGGGTCCACTGAATCCATTGTCATTGGGCCATGACAATCTCCTAAGGTGGAAGCTCCTTACCTAGACAGGCGCTTCAAGACGTACAAAAGTGCTTTTCAAATTAGTATGCCAAAATCGTAAAAAAATCGAGAACAGCATTGACGCATTTAAACAAAAGCTATATACCCATTTAAACAAAAGCCATACAACGATTCCAAGAAGAAATGAACAGCTACAAGCCCTAGATATGGCTAAGGAATTGGAATTCGATTATCAGATTCAAGAACCCGAAGAGTTACGAGAAAACTCAGTAGCCAAATCACTGCTATACTGGAGGGTATTGCCAGTCAAGTAATCTAGGAGAGTAGTCTCGGCGAAAAGCTACGAACCCTCTCTGGTGAGTAGGATAACTATTTTTGCCCCAGTTCTTGCGGCATTCAGCTTGACACTCGCAATCAGAATGGGATATAAGAGTGATTCCTGATAATTTTGTATCGATTCTGCGATGTTTGATTCGCGGGCGATCATTTCTTCTGCGTTTGCAAGAAACTGTTCCTATGTGTCAAATGCCATCTTCTCCGCAGCTATCGTGTTGTGCTTTTCCCAAATGTATGCCCGACAGCTGATCTTGACCCTCTGTATCAAATTTCGTAAAACGTTGAGACCTGTCCAGCATGAAATACATAAATATCTTCTTAGCCGCTTCATATTGTTTTATATTTTTAACGTGCCTTGCTTCGTTCATTGTCGGCCCTGCAAATGTAATGTTAACATAGACGCATGTGCGTAACACAATTGGATAGTCACCAACATTAAGGACATAAATACATTTATGTATTGTACCAAGACTGCTGTTTTCACATGCTTATGCGACCAGTCTGTTTTCTTATCCACCGTAAATTTGTACAAATGCCCTCGTAGACAATATTGTTTTTAAAGCATCCCACCATGGTTGGGCTAGTCGGCATCCCCCCTCTCGATCTCTCAATCGACACTACTTGCTATCGCTGATTTTAGACTACGCGCCTCCATCTTTGGCTTTGACCCGAATCGTCCAGCTTTTATCAACATCAATCCCCAACCGGCGGAATTATATCCACTTTAATCAGATAAACGACAACTGGGAGTATAATTGATGGTGAAAAATAGTACGCTGCTACATGTTATTCTTGTGGGCGGTGAGTCTTACAGCAACACGCGTACACCAATGGAAAAGCTCAATGTCGCCGATTAGGTGAAGAAATAAGAAATTTAGATGAAAAACAAAACCAACTTATATGCTGGAGTGCGCTATCAACCGTGAAATTAAGCACTAGTGCTTGCACATGTGAAAACGACAAGCACACTATTAGCTTATGTGGTCCAGACTTCTTTTTGTACCCACTCTACCTTGGGGCCTATGCCCAGTTTGCCTGACTGAGACGGCCAATGTTGGCACCTGTGCCGCCTTAAAAGCCGTGTATTTAGCGTCTGGCAGAATTACGTCAGTTGTTGAGGTTACTGCAATGAATGTATATGGTTTCTATCCACGGGAGTCAGGATGACGAAACTAACTTTGGCATCGCTTTTAATCCGTATACTGAATAACAACTAACGGCAATACTGCCTTTCTAGTAAACGCCTCGCATGAAAGCCTTATTACTGGCTTTACGTCTATGTTTTTGCGGCCAGAGATACGAATGGGTCAGAAACATTAATATCAACACACAGTAGACGGGATTCTTAGCCACTCTTGCCATATCTGACTTTTTCAATTTGAAATGACGTAGCTTAAAACAAATGCCATGGGGGAACAACCAGACATAGACAAGGAACACGAAGTATTTGTGCCGCCTGCCAATCCTAAGATTGGCGACGGAATATTAGCCCAATAACGTTTTTCAGTCGTCTGAAGTAATTGGCCTGGAATAATTTTGTTCCATGCAACATATTTAAACTTGTGTCATATTTTGAATTTGACTACCTTATTCCTCCATATATGAGTCAGTTCTTCATCTAGAGCCCATCTTGGAGATTTTCAGCGTCAATAATGATCTCATCATTTCTTATCAATGGAGAATTACTATTTTTTCCAGGATTTCAGGATTACAAGAGTCCAGATTTTTTTTATCATTATCATTGGAAAGATTTTTTTATATTAATTTAAGCAAAGTATCTAATTCATGCTTTAATAAAAACTATTAAATATCAAAGGTTTCACATTTTATGACATTGAATGAAGGATAAGACAATATTAAAAAAACTTGTGGAAAGAACATTATTGTACCTTTTAATGCAGATGCGAAATTACTACTTTTCTCACTATTAATTAGTTGTGTCTCTTGATCATTCACTATGATTTGGCAAATAGGAAATAACCCACTCTAGGTGTACTGACATGTTCTGTCGCTGCAGGACATGTCTAAGTAAGGAGCTGCACAGGAAAACAAGCTGGTGTAAAGATGGCGGCTCAACCCTCACTTGTAAATATAGAAAGTCATGCCTACCTCAGTTAATTGTTCGAGACTTTATCTCAGTTGTCTTACATTTACCTTAATGGATTCATCCTATATCTGAGTTTACTCTTATTTCATACTTAGTGATGTTAAAGACGTACTTCAATACAAAAAGTGAAATTGGACGTTGGAACTAAAAATAAATCAGACACAAAAATGATTTCAATCTGATTAAAATCAGATCTTCGCTGTCCTACGTGAAGATCTGACGACGACAGCTTAGGGGTCATGTTTTGGTGACTTTTTTAATTACCCAATGGAAATGCAGCTTTCAAATATTCGAATGTGAATAAGTTGTTTAGTACACATTCATGTTCTTCATATATACTGCTCAGTCTTAAGATTTCGTCTGATTAGCTGATAAAATGAGCAATTATGGTAACAACATAGGTTACCAGAACATGACAGCGGAGATCTGATTTTAACCTTTCTATTTTCCATAACACACAACGATCTATAAAATTTCGTATCTTTTCACTATGCATTATATAGCGAAATACCTACTTGGGGAAGAGTTTTCGTGATAGAAAGATCATCTGCCTACAAGAAGACTTGTTTAGTCAATTGCCTTTTGAAACAATTTCTTTAATATACAGTTTGAAGCATACATTTTCGTCTTCAAAAGAATTTCTATTCACTGAAGATTAAGAATTAATTACCTTTGAAATTCACTCCAGTACAATGCGGGCTTAATTGACGTTTAACGCTTGAAACTTATAGTTTATAATAGCTGTGTTCTTACTCCAGAAAAATTCCATTAGTATTCTAAATCATATCAATAATCAAAACTGTAATCACAAACGTATTTTAAATTTACGACAGATAAAGAAGACACCACCAAATAGCCAAAGAGTAATGTTTCGAAGAATTTAGCAGTCATTTTTAAAAATGAGTAGCTCATGGCGAATTTGGCTCGGCTAGCTTTAATTGGAACATAGCCTTAAAGTTTACAGGACAAAGTTGGAATCAATGATATAACTGAATGCATAGAATGTCCTACAGACCTTTTATTTTTTTCTAACCCATATCAATCTTTCAATAGGAGATGGAATAGTCCTTGGATAATTATTGGTAAAGAATAGACAGAAAAAAAATCCAAGGCAAAACAGAACAAAACAACGATGCTTAAAGGCTCTATTTCTGTGTGTATTCCAGGATCGTCAAGAAGTGACTTGTGTGCTACCGTTACGACAACCGGAGAAATTTCATTCAAGAACTGTGACCACGCTCTTAGTGCATTTGTCTGCAAGAAACGTGCGTTATTTGCATTACCATTTCTCCACCATCTTTTTCAATATATCACAACTATTCCGACTCTGAATGTTCGATATAGCTTCTGTTCTAATGTACATAACATCGTGGAAGGCTGGAAGTCAGCATAAATTTAATGAGTTTAATCATACAATTTTTCTTTCTTTTTGCGCGTAGTTGACAATTGCTGAAACATTTCTAAGGATGAACAGTTTCCTGTGAAGTAAAATTAATGAAAAAGAAATCGCATCATTTTCAGAGAAATATACACTGGTTGTTCGCTCTGAAGACGTTCTTCGCTTTTTTAATGAATTCGAAATAAATCTTTTACGTGTTTGTGATAAAAGGTGTATACAATTTAGTCAGCCTTTATCACTGTCATGTTAAAATCAGGACAATTAGTGCGATTCTTTTCTCTTTCATTCATTTTTAAACGCATGACACGAGATGTATTGTTCCAAGTGTCTGTCCAATTTGGTATATAACAATTTCAAAGTTCCATTAAATTTCAAGCAGATTAAAAAGTGATTTAAGAGTTTTCAAGTTCAGTAGGTTTGGTCAGGTAAGACAGGTATATTTGGACCAAAGGCATTGTAGGTCTTATTGATTTGTTCAATTGCTGAAATATTTTGATAATATAAAATATTCAACATAATTAAAATTCATCGATCTGTCAATTTGAAGTGCACTCACTATGCTAAATGAAATGCCATCTCTAAATTTTCCTACATTATTTTCAATCATTTTCCTTTGAATGTAATTCCCGAAAACAAGAATTGTCCCTTAATGACTATGTTTGCAACATTGAAAATTTTACGAAGAAAATGTGTGCTGTTACTTTATCTCTCAGAATTCCGTGATATTGATCGGTTAACGTAAATTGATGTGTATTTTAAACTGTGTATTTTAAACGTAGAAACGTAAATCATCGTCATATGAAGAATTGTGCGGACTCACAATGAAAACATCAAACATGGGACCCAAGGTTTTACTTTCCAAATTAACTACGCATCGCTGGCTGTTAATGTTTATTACATTATTTAAATAATAAAAAATGCAGACTCTAATTAAAGTTTTATTGAATCTTTTATGTCTGCTTGTTCATTTGTTCCCATGACGACAGTTTTTATTGCAAAATTATAATCTATTTATCAACTGTGACGTGCCTGTGAATAGATGACCTTTCTAACTTGGCATGAAAAAGTTTCTGAGCTTTCAAAGCCACAGTTATGGTCATGTTCTTGACTTAGTATATGCTGGTATCTGAATATTAGTAATCCCAACATTTCACATGACATGAGTATCTTAGGATAAAAAATCCAGTCAATATATTGTCCATACAGTAGGTTTGTATTTGTAACCGCATTTCCCAGGAGAAAAAAAAAACATTTCTCAGCAAGGCTGTACCAAGTCATCATTAAACTGAGATTGTGATTGTGATATTATAATTCTAAACATCGTGTTCAGTTTGAGGTGAATCTGCCTGTTACTCTATATCTGAAGTCGTTTCTGTCTCTTCATTAGAGCGGGTACGTTTTCAAACCTAAAAGACTAGGTTCGTTTTCAAATCTATAAGAGTGGGTACTGTACTTTTTCAAACCCAAATGACTGGGTTTATTTTCAAACCCAAAAGACTGGGTTTATTTTCAAACCCAAAAGAGTTGGTACGTTTTCAAACCCAGAAGAGCGGCCACATTTTCCAACCCAAATGTTCATGTTTGCTTGAATTTATTTCATCACCCACCCACCCCGTCCAAACATAAAAGTCAAATTCTTTTATGCTCAACTTACTGATTTATCCAGCAAGCGCGGACTAATGCTGGGTTTTATGTCATTGGCTGCAACGGAGGAGAGCTGATACTGCGAACTTTATGTTAGGATTTTCATGGAGGTATTCATCTCTTTCACAAAACTTAGTTTGTCCTTTGTGTTCGAAGAAACCCATAGATTTGAGAAATTTTCCACTAAATATCTTATAAACGATCTCCAAAATCGACAGCTTGTCATCATAGCGCACATAACTGCCATTACTCTACCATTTCGTTCAGTCTACAAAATATTATATTATTCAACTTATCGTAGAACTTCGTCCATTCTTGCGACTTTTAATTTATTGCAGATCGTCATCTTAACTTCACATTTAAGGATACTTTTATCATATGCTTCTACTGAATCTTGTAGAATTCCTTTAAAAATTGCGATGATAAGACAGATATTGATCCATGCTGATGCACACAGAACCTGTTTACTTGATAATTAATTGGGCAAAATATATTTTTAAGAACAACAGCAGCAGCAAATTTAAAAACTGAGTTTATTGTAATCACAAATCCCTTCCCGTTTTTTTTGGGATTCATTTTATAATACTCTAAGTTCCTCTTAAATCTAAATGTTATAACCTTGATAATTAAAATGTTTGTTAAGTTTTACAAAACTTGTTGGTTTCGCTTCTTTCCGTTATTTAGTTTATGACCATAGTGTCGTAACAATATTAAGTCTCATTTACTTTCGCGCGGTTAGGGGTTATAGATGCAATGAAATAAATTATTACCAACTTGAAAACTTCGTATAGCTTAAGAAAATTGAAAACACGTCCATATCAAATGAAAACATGCAACCAAGCCTCACACTTCAACAAAATAACCAAACCATACACACTGGGTTTACCAGGCCCTACAGATTGAGTTTACCAATCGTAAACTTAACTAAGCGAATGAATGGAAAAACAAAGAAGCCGTATTAGATGTTATAAAATTACACGATACTGACGGGAAATGACTAAATATTATATTATATTAATATGCAAAAATAAGATTTAATTTAACTGTGAAGTTTATCGATTAAAATCGAATAACGTGTCATGAGCGAAACACCAGTGAATATTCCACTGAAAAAAAGTATTTCTATTACATCTTGCGTTACACAAAACTGCTCAGCCTTAGAAATGCGTGGGCAGGTATCAGCTATACACAAATAATGTTAAATAAGCACACAAAAAGTTATGAGTTAGAATTTGTTTATCCTTAGCATCCAACAAGGCAACGCACAACACTGAAAATAATACCAAACACTTGGAGTCGGAATAAATATAAAACTGTATCTCAACTCGACTGAGTCACGTATTATTGGATTTGACAGTTAGGAAAATGTTCAAAGTTTATAATGCTGCAATTGACAACTTGAGTTTCATTGTTTTGATAAAGATTCTCTGTCTCTCATAACCTAAGTTTATATTTTGGGGCTGGTACCATATACATTCTGTCCTCCTTCTGTTACCCATCTCTGCAGACAGTTCATTAAAAAACTTTTCTATGATCCCTGTGTATGTACACCTTATCTCAGTATAGTATGAGTGTATAATCCCTGTGTATGT
>QKMX01137541.1:0-10255 GCA_003401595.1 Venustaconcha ellipsiformis
TGCGCCGTAAAAATTCAACCAACCAACCAACCAACCTTTTGAATTGGTAGTACTAACCACTTGCTTTCTTTTGTGAATTATAACTTTTTTCATAATTTTAAAACTCAGATAATACTTTTTCTGAAAAAGTTCGACTTTATGTGCAGCTGAAGACAGAAGACATTGACGTAAATTTTAGAGAAACAGAAATTCGGGTCCTACAAAACATGGTGTCTGACCTGGTTAGTGAACACAGTATAATCAAGGAGAATATTGCCTCACTACGAATGTCCCAGACACATCTGTCTGAAGAAATGGAATATTTTAAGAACAGCCCAGAAACTACCGGAAAACTGAACACTCTGGAGGCTGATATAAAAGGCATGAATACAACTCTCTATGAGGTTTGTACTAAAGTAGCAAAGAGAAAATATGCTAAGTGCTCCTACATAAATTCTTTGCTGCATAAGCATATATTTATTAGATTAAGATGGGAAAATATTAGGTGAGCAATTAATCCTTTTATAGAATAGTCGTTAAAATATGCTCACTTTGTTTCGCCATTAAGTTTGCATTGTCAAATGTGTGCATTATGTTTCCATACCGAACTGATTCATACTGAATGAAACATGTGTCAAAAAATAGTATCGACTGTTAGGAACTATATTAAACTGTTAAGAAACAATGTCCGCTCATGTCGCAGAAGCAGGAGCTTTTGAAGAAATATATTTGTTTGTGGATGAACTAAACAAACTGTTTGAAAAAATGAAGAATCCTTATTTCTGCGAAACGGACTGTCACACCACAGATGCTTGCAATAATTTCCGTTTTACTTTTTTGAGAAACATTGTTTGATTTTTAGTAGGGATAGGGATGCAAGTCATATAGGTCATGTAAATACATGCGTTCACTCTAAGATAGAGTTTGCAATTACCAGTGCAAACAGATGTTGTCTTTAGCTTAGCTGTTAATGATAATGTCAATAAATATACATACCTTTTTGCATCTTGAATTTCCTCAAGATGTACGTTTTTAGTTATTTCTGCCATCAATGATTCATGAGGTAAAAAGAATGATCCATACAAAATATTGTATTGTACTTTGGACTACGTTTCGACCAGTATTATCGTTCTCTTTACTGTACTCAGAAACAAAATGACCGTAGCAAACAATACTTAATCTTTTTTGAGAATTTTAATTATAAGATTTCATATTTATCCTAAAATATGATTCCAAACAATAAATGACGGAACAGGAACACATGTACAGCTGCACCAGGACCAGTCACTCCTGTCAGATGTACATCGTAAAGTTGTGTACCTATTTTGGAATCCAGCAAATACTGAATTACTTTATTTACTCTAGTGTGTTCTGTGTATTATTCCGCTTTGATCGAAAATCTTATAGTTAAGGGGTTGCTACATTTGTACGGGAAAAATATTAACTCCTTTTGATCTGTGTAATATTTTACTTCTAATATTGTTCAATATTACTAAATAGCTCGTTCATATCTTCCCATAAAAATGAAGTAACACATACATACTATTTGTTGTTTACTCTTTCAGTTAAACATTATATCTAGCAAAATGTTGTCCTTTATCGAGAAAAACCCAGATATTTTTGCTGACATTAAAATCACAGAAATCATCAGAAATATGGGCCAAGAGGTCCAAGACCAGCAAAGAAATTTGTTAAGAGCTGAAACGGAACTTAAAAAAAGAGTATCATTTTTGGGAGCGCAAATTGAAAAATGCCATGAGGAAACTAAGAAACAAATTGAAAAACACCAAGAAGAAACTAAGAAACAACTTGAGAAACACCAAGAAGAAACTACGAAACAAATAGAAGAAGTGAAAATAAGACTTGCTTCTGTTGAGGGACAACAGCGAAATGGTACCTTCTGTGCAGAAAGGGAAACTAGTAAACAAATTGAGGGAGCAGAACAAAGACTAGTTGCTATTAAGGAACAACAGCAAAAGGATACTTCATTTGCAAACAGGTAATATAGACAATTTTGTCTTAGTGCTTTGTTAACAAAGTAGTTTCAAAACATACCATTAATTTAAAATAAATGTGTTGATCATGACACAGTATTTTGTAGATTGTATTATGACAAATTACATGTATGTAATTCCAAGAAGATACATACTTTACATAAATACAAAATGATCAAGAATGCTTATATATTTTAACATACTGAGGGTAACAATCTCTTGGATATCAGATATATGCTTATATCTAATGCATAGATGTTGTTTAAAATTTCAATATATTTTTCAAGAAGTATTGGAGTTTTTCCTGTACAATCTTGTTAATCATGCTGACAGATATTTTCACCCCTGTATCCCTGTATTTATATCTGCCTGTTTTTCTCTTTCCTTGCTCACTAAAATTAAATTGCCGAAAATGTCTGTGTTGGAGTTTGGTTATTTAGACGTATGATCAGCACAGATGCAAAGTTGATGCTTGAGATAAATGCAGATTGACTCAGAAATAAAACAAGGCCTTAAGGGTATATCGCGGGCCATATCATTTCTTATTTTGGGGGACCCTTTAAACCACAAATACTTGAAGAATAAATTGAATGTTGATGAGAGTCTAAGGAATTACCAATGCCAAATGCTCTTGTGCGCGACGACTTGTCTAACTTTAGTGACTTCTGTCCTCAAAACGTTGAAATGTTTATGCATGAAAGGTTTTTTATCAAGGGCTGCACATTTGACTATGCCGATGAGTAAACTCTTATTGAAGATTGGATAACAATAGGTTGCACATACACGACCGTTAATATACATGGCTAAGTTAATCATGTTAAAGTTTATTTAATTAATCTACAAATGGTTTACACGTGACTTATTCATTGAGGCGTGTTAGCAACCCAGATTTAATGAGTCAGGTATCATGTTTTTTGCCCAACATTTGTAAAGTCTATGTGAAACAAGGAAGCACAAGCTACATTATTTATGACCCATTTTATAACGGTTTGTTTGGTTTTAGCTATTAATAAAATTATATTATTCAAAGGTGTCTCATATTTAACATTATAAAGTAAGTGTATATGTGTTGCTCTTTTATTGACGTGTTTCTTCTGTTATCTCTATTAATGATTAAAGCGCGCAAACAACCCAGTTGTTCACGGGTTTTATGGTGACGCTCCAAGTAGACTCATTTGACAATGATTTGGGTTATCCATTCTCATCCCAAACCAATATGAATTAGGTTATGTTAATCAATCTGTGTAGATGTAAGTTATGTTCCATTAGTGTTTCGTATTCTTTGTCAATGTTTTAGACTATTTGTCAAAAAGTTCTCACTGCATGTTTAAATAGTATGATAATCATCAGCACCAGTAACTCGATCTCTGCTCTGTCAATCTGATTGCTTTCTATTAGCTGGCTGGAAAGCATGTTTTACGTTAGGTAGATGCTATTAATTTTCTACTTGTGAAATAAAGAGCAGGCCAAAGATAAAATTCCGAGAGCCCTGTTGTTTCCACCTTTATATTCTAGCAGCAGATGGCTTGTCCGACGGTGAGCATATTATAAAAACTATGAACGACATAATTCCACGTGAAATGTCCTCGAATGTGCTTCTACTTTTGCCAGGGATTCGTACTACATCGTTTACAAGGGCTCAAGACTTGAACAACCTATTGCAGCCGCTCTTGTCTTGTATGTTGAGAAAGTAGAATGCATCCTTTTTAAAGATTATAGCAAATTCCCCAATATTTGAAAGTTTTGCATCAACTTGATAGAATCCTAAACATTTTCTGCTACAGTTATGTTGATGAGGACTGAATTCGTCTTATTTTTGAGCGTTCGCCAATCACTTCAAATATAGCGGATAATGTGTCACTACTAAATGGAAGCTATGGCACTGACGCGTTTGCAGCACCGCTGCTGACGAAGCCAGAACATCGTAGACTCATAGTGTGTCGGTGTAACTACAAGAGTTATCATACATTCAGGCATATAAGGCATATAAGCTGGCTGTTTACTTTCGTTGAAAATATGTATTGAAATCTCATGCATGTTGTCTTCACATAACCTTTGCCAGTGTGGATATATGTCTGTCTTCACGTGACTCTTCACCCACATGGATATCTTGTAGTAGGTTACTGTTTTCCCATCAAGATTACGCATATTTGTGTTTATCTGATGTGGAGATATAAAGCCTCAGAAAAATGATAAATAACGGGACATTAGATGCGTCATGTGTAGCTGCATTAAAGATCGTGTAAGGGACAAAGGCAAAATGATGAAAACATGCAGTACGCCATTGTTTTGGCCAGTGAGTATAATGACATTTTCAGGCATATAAACTAGCATTACTTTTTCGAGTGGCTTTAATTTGCAATCCTCATTGGGGAATGATAACTGATTGTACACGCAAGGATGGTGTCAAATACCTGGATGTTTATCATATTTTATAGGAAATAGTCACACTATGCTAATTAGGGAATTGGTTAATACATAGTACATTGTCTTTAGTGTTAAACCCATGATATCACCACGAGCAATGCGCCTTAATGATACTGCATATTATAGCGTTTATGGTGCCTTTAACAAAATTGAAACATAACGCAAATTCACATTTTGTTGCTCAGCATCTTGAGGTCAGTGTGCGATATAAGTCTTGTTTAAATCCAGATTTAATGACATTACAAATAAAAATGTTAGGACATACGTAGATCTGGAAAAAATACTGCACAATTGATTTTCAGGAAATGCGGAATACGCATTTAAATTTTGCCTTTTTGTGTGATCAAACGGCAACGGCTCATATGTACTACAATAGAAGGTGAATCCGCAGACAGATGTTGTGACTTACCTTCTGAGCTTGGGTGGAACTCGATAGAACACAGCAACAGCATGGATACATACGAGTTCCTTTGAAAGGAGGTTAACATGAATACATTTATGACAAGCTGCAAATACACAACCAAAACCAAGTGCAGGGCAAAGTGTTCTATTATAGTATTCACCATAGTTACCTAGAAATTCCAAACTGTGTTTTGGAACCCACGTTTATACGTTTGATCTATTAAGAAACATAACGTTGACTGCATTACACAATTTGCTGAAGCCAACCACAGTTTTGCTTATTTTATGTTGGGCAAGTTGCAAAGCTTTACATTTCTGAAAATGGTTTGTCCCAACAAAACTGTTAATGTATACGCAGAAACGAACAAAAGACGAGAACATCAGGAACGAAAGTAACATCTGTAACTCATGCATATTAGTATGAAGGCCTGTCTGATCTAGTACTTTTTGAAGCTGCTAAATAATTGACAGGATACCATGTTTCCAAAGCGGCCTTAAGGTGATGAGCGATGAAACTATTTTAGAAACATAAACCATGAAAGAGGGTAATAAAAGTGCTAAAATCACTTCTATGATGAGGTTGCGTCCACTTGGCCTATGCACATCGATCTTCATCCAAGTTTTTCACGTAGACAACCTTGATCACTTTGTGAGGGAAATAAAAGTTGATCAGATTTTCCAGGTCTCGGAACCAATAAAAGCAGCATATACATTCACATTAGGTGTGCTCAGGTACTAGAGTAAATTTCAGCTTGTGTGATAACTTACCAGCATGTTCAAAAAATATTTTTGTAACTAACGATAAGTGTGACCTCGTAAGAAGCAAGAGAACTAAAGGAACAAATTGTAGTGCAAGCGCAACCAAAGTCGGAAGCCACACAAGTATCATTGCGAAACGAGGACTACCATGTTCGGAACTAGCAACAGAGCTGCTGGAACATGCATAAACACCGTAGGAAGTGATGTAGGCCACTAAGGTTAAACAAACAGAGTTGTCGCTGCTAAAATAAACTTAGTACTATGAAGAAATAATGCTAGACTGAAGACATTCTTCATTTAGGACCTTTATCCTTCACCTGCCCAGATTTGTCAGCTGGTATTGTGCTGTTATATACTATAGCCTTCAGGGTTGCTGGAAGATAGACAACGGAGGTGTTTTAGCTACGAATTATATACACCATCATTGGGACGTTGTGGTTAATGTTTTATCAGTTTGTTCCAGTATAAATTCTTCTTCGGCATCATTATTTAATATAATAGGCACAGTTTTAGAAGACTTATCGTTTGAATTACTTTATAGACACGATGTATATATCCTGAAGTTTGCAGAGCTGAACACGGACAGCCTATACACGCCAGTGATCTCCGCGGTATATTTGATAGTTATATTGCAGTATTCATGTTAATGATTTTGATGATACTGTGTTGCTAATTTATTTCTGTGGATGTTAATCAGATTGGTTGTTTGAACGATACTAGGAATTCCACTGACACTATAGGTGATTCTAGTTTTTAAATGATTGAAGTTTATGTCAACGGTGTGTGTGCTTCCAAAAAAGCACTAATGGTTATGTTTACGTGTGTGCGAAAATTTATAAACAGTTGTATGTGATTATAAAATTCAGTTCTAAGTGCGATCATTCCATAATTAATCGCCAACAATGAAGTTGTCATATCATTCACATATTTTTGTTGTGTCATCTTCTTCACCTGCTGGTTCTTTTAAAGCAACGATTTTATTTCCATTCATGTTATGTTCATCTGTAATTGTATCACTAGCGGACTTTTAACAATCAGCGGTACTTTTTTTAATTTTATCTCTGATAGTTGCGATTGATACATTTGTGTCTCTGATTTTACCACCCTCAGTAAATACTGGAATATTGTCCGTGGTAGCAACAATAACTCTACTAATTATATCGATGCACTTGATATTACTTGTCTTTGAAACACCGAATTAATCCTGAAAAATAACAACTTCATCTAGGTCAACTCATGACAATTTCATAATATCAACAAGATCGCCTTTGATGGCGTATTTTGATAAATCGATATAGTCTGTCTTCTCACAGGTGAGAGTACTAAGATAAGAGTTTTCATAAATATATATTATATGATTAGCGAGTATTTAATGTATATTCGGGCACAGCTATATGGGGTAGTTTCCTTGATCTTGATACAGCATCAAGTAGTGATAGTGCTTCAAGACCACATTTTGGTGGATCCTTCAACGTTTGTGTTGGTAGCGTTTAATACCAGATTGGAATTTTGCTAGTGATAGAATCACCAGTGTCATATTTTAAAAATTTTGTTGGTAGTCCGTACGAATCAAAATAAATAACACCCGTGGATCAATCGCGTACACAACGCAGTGAGTGCTATGACACGAGTTTTTATCGAGTTTAATAATACCTGTTTCTTCCAGATTTGGAATGTTTGATAATGTATCAAAGAAAAATCACCTCTGTAATTGTTTATATTTAATCGCGCAGTAGCATTGAGTAAATCAAAGTTAGAAATCGAAAAACCAGCGAGACCATGGAATTCTTATTTTTTTCCGTTTCGATATCTTGGAAGTGTCAGGCCCTTTCCTTTTTTGAATCCTTTTTCTGTTGCTTTATAATGCCATCCCAGCATCTGTCCCAACTGCACCTAAATCAGCAGCTTTTGCAACAGATGGAGTGGCTGTGGCTATTAATGCTAGAAGTGCTGCGAGAAGCGGAAATATTCCTCCAGTTTTAATAATATCTTTGATTGTACCCACGGAAAGATTTATTCCTATTATTTTATTGGCGTGTTTAGCTACGTTGAATCTCTTGAATGGACGCTTGGTAAATTATAATTTATTTGCACCACTTTTTTGTTCTTGTTTTAATGATATTTTTGTTCCGCATTGTGATGTTAAAGGTGATTTTAATCGTTTAATCTGACCAGGGTCAGATTTACACTAACATGATGATATGACATTTATAATATATATTTGACTTCTAAATTAACGCTTGCATATTATCTACGAGAGCATCAACGACTTTCATGTGACCACCAACACCGTCAAGTAACATGTTTTATCGCTGAGTATAATGGCGATTGCTCTGTAATTATGAAAATCTATGATATTTCTGTTATCATGAGCTCGAAAATGTATATCTGCAAACAATTGTGTGGTAAAATCTAAATTTCGAATGAAAGTAATAAAGTTTATAAATGTAGTAAAATGTGTGACATTTGTAAAGCAGAATGAATATTTTGATCACGTCCCATAAATGATATCAGTCGATGATATGTACGTACAAACTTATTTTGTTCAAAATTCAATAAAATATCCTCAGATGGTTGTTGATGAACATTTAATCTTAAGGAAACCTCGGAAGCACCACGTTTATCAAATATCATCGAACTTTATATTTGATTATTTAATCGTGCATTATGTTTAAGCGCAATGACTGTATATCGCGGTGCAGAAACACCTTGCTGAGAAGCAATTTGCCATGTAAATAAACCATTAATTGCACTTTGAACACTATATATGGTCATTGTTAACCATTATAACGTCGACTTAGCACCTTGACCCATAAAATAGAGTTGAGTTCTTCTTCAGATATTGTTGGAGTCATTACTGGCATCCCCAATGAATGTTTTGTTAGAACTAATTTCCATGAAGTACTCTAGTTCCAGCATCATCAGCTCCTTTAATGTGCCATACTGCATCATCGTCCATGGGTTTTCTTACAAGTATAATTGTGTGCTTAGTTCCAAACATAATTTTTCTAACATTTCTGCAGAATCCAAAAATATATAATAGTGGAATTGCACATGAAACATTCTATCCTTCAACATTGATTTACCTGTTTAAAATCCAAAGTTGAGATTAAAATCATTGATATTACTGCGGGGTTTTCTGTGGTTCCTACAGCGTTTCTTACATTACGTGTAGTTACATTTTTGTTATTCGCATTATCAGAATTGTCCTTGATAACCATCGTTGATGCACCAGCTGATCTTGAATAATCGTCGCTATATCTCGCATGGCCACATATCATCGTTTCAACGTCAACATCTTGTCGAATCGATTTAATAGTTTTTCCTTTAATCATGTACGTGGCGCTGTCAAACAACGCTTTAATTCCATCATTAACAAAACCAAAATCATCATCGTTTCCGTACTCAGTATTATTTGCTTTAAAAGTTTGCTTTCGACTTCAATGAATGCGTTAGCGGGTGAGAAATGACTACTATTATCTTGAATTTGAACTTCAATTCGTCCTCGCTGATCTGGAATTCGAGCGTCATAAGAATAATAGTGATACTCTTGCACAGTTGCATAATTTAGAACCGGTGTGTCCATGTCAAATGCGGGATCAGATATACGTTTGAACATGTTATGTTATTGATCATAGTCTAACACGAAGACCACTACTGGAAGTGAGGCCATTTCTTGCTATCATTTTTGGTGCTATGTTATTTTCCCCTACTTTGGCTAACTCTGCCAGTTTTTTTTATTTGCGGCTTGATTTGTTATTTTCCTAACACTTGCAGATATCCCTTTAGTGCTGGGTAATTTTGCTATGTTTGGTTTTCATCGTATTAATCGTGCCTGTCTATCTTTAATTGCAGAAAATGCTTTACTAGCAATGTTAACAGCAGCGCTAATGCAATTTCCACGACCAACACCAAGAGCGTTTACAGATAATTCTTTGGCAACGGGTATTGCTTTTGGATGTCCTCAAAAATAAACCCTTAACAATATCTCCATAAAATTTCTTGCATGCAGCAAATCTTGAATTTAATTGGTCCAGGTTGAGCAGTGTGTACGATTATCTATTATAACAATTATATCTAACTGTTTAATCAGTGACATTGTCACTATAATTATTATCGATAATTTCATTAATGAGAGACCGATACAAGTTCATATCCCTAATTCCACTGGTAAATTATCGTAGACAAATTGATGAGATTTCGTTGATAAAATTTTTGAAGAATTATTACCGGTTCGTCTTCCACCGATTAAAATTTATAATCTATCTTCGTCGGCAAGGATGTTGTTAGGACAAGTAACAAGACCACCTTTCCGTTTTGCCTTAAAAAATTGATGGGGTTTTAAATAGTCACAGAGATAATGCTAGCTCATTTCGTTTAGAGCGTTGTATATGTTTTCTCTTCAAGCTAAATATTGATCTTAACATGTTTAACTTCGTGTTTAAAAACAGCCAAACTAAAGTCTAAATTGAATATCATGAGCGAAATCAACATAATGACAATCAGAAAAGAGGTAAGAAGAGGAGGAAAATATTTTGACAGTTCTGTGCAAATTTGTTTGAAAACATTTGAACATAGTAACAATGAATTCTAATTCGCTCAATCATTTGGTCTAAGAAAACTTATTACAAGAGCTGGCATGACACGGACATACATAGGTAGGTACGGGGAACGAGAGAGAGAGAGAGAGAGAG
>QKMX01137630.1:0-12717 GCA_003401595.1 Venustaconcha ellipsiformis
ATATATAAATGTAAAGGTAGAATACAGTATAAAATTTGTTTGCTTGTTTCTATTGCTTGTATAATTTGGAGGAAACAAAAATTAGCAAGATAATAAATATGTTCCTTTTTCTGAATTTCAGTGAAAGGAGAAATATTTCCATAGCGATAAGAAGAGTCAAAATTAAGTAAAATTATAAAAAGATGTATCCATGCCAAAAACAAATAATTCTGCCCCACCATTAATAATAATTGTCGTATAATATTCTGCCGTAGTTTTAATTTGTGTATTTTGTATCAGAAAACAAGGAAACCTTTAGTTTGCTCTTTATTCTGGAAACTATAGACTCGACTTGCTGAATTCTGGGATATTTCTTCGAACATACGAATTGATCTGTCCCTCGAGGTTCAAATATTGTCTCGACAAATCAGTCACTTCTGGCAAACCGTGTTGAAGGTGTTGGGGTCTCATGCATTTTTCCGTGCCCATTATCAGATTTTTCCATCTTAAACTAATCCTAAGTGACTTAATATATCGAGGTGACAGAGGTGAGTACTTAAGGGAGCTTATTTTTCAGCAAAAGAAAATTACTTTAGGAACTAACAAAATGAAAATTCAACCTTCTGTGACTTCGTAATCATGCAAACTGTCACTGGTCAAAATGTCAGACAGCGTTTTTGGCTAATCTGCAGACGTGTCATTGCTTTACTCAATTTGCAGGCGATATTCCTTACAAGGGGCTCATAAATACAGTTTAACTGCTCGGCATGGACTGTTGTCGCAGCATATAAAACAGTGCTGATCACACGTTGAATAGTAAAAACACTAAAAGATGTGTATAGACCATTTTTGGCTCTAAGTCTTTCTAAAGTCTGTATATGCCCGTGTTGGGTTTAAGTCATTCTCAAGATTTTTATATGGCCATTTTGGCTCTACGTAATTCCAAAGTCTGTATATGCCCATGTTGGGTTTAAGTCATTCTCATGTTTGTATTAGGCCGTTTTGGTTCATAGTCCTTCTCAAGTTTGTATAGGCAAATGTTGGCTTTAAGTCTATGTAGGCCCATGTTTGCTTAAAGTCATTCCTAAGTCTGTATATACCCATATAGGCTGTACGTCATTCTCAAGTTGGCTCCAAGTCGATATGGGACCATATTTGTTCAAAATCATTCTAAAGTATGAATGAAATAATATTTATTTTAAAACATTCTGTTAAATGCTTGGACACAGGACCTATTTTATTCTGGTGGATGTAATTCAAAATGCTTGGACACAGGACCTATTTTATTATGGAGGATGTAATTTAAAATGCTTGGACACAGGGCCACCTTTTGGGGGTAGATGGAACATAAAACGAACAAACGTAGTGCCGTCTTTAATTAGTGGATGGAATATCAAATGTTTAAACGCACTGCCATTTTTTTCGGGGTGCATGGAATCGTATGGATAATGCATAAAATTTCAACCAACATTGAATTGCATGTATCAGAAGGGTGTGCACACATCCACACAAACTCCCCCCCCCCAATCGAAAGAAGAAAGGAAACCTGGTGAAAAGGCAGCAGAGAAAATAAAAGCATGCATGGTCAAGTGGTTAAAGGATGAAATAACTAACTCTATAAACCTCTTTCTACCTGTCTGGTTTTTAAAACATGTACCATGCTATGATTTAGATGCAAGATATTTGATGCAAAAGAACAAATATTTCATCCAACCATGATATAAAAAAACCGCATATCATCTACGGGTTTTAGATTGAAAAGTGTAGTTCTTGGAAAAGCCTGACGTCTTTCGACATAGTCTCTCTTTGTCCTGTGGTCTTTGTTTGCTTTAGACTTCTATATTCATACAACACAAACTCAAGGACAGTTTTAATTAAACCAGCGTCAATATTATTAAGAGTTATTTCTTAAATAGAAAAGGCGACAATTATAATGTACATAATGAATGGATCAAGACTGCTCTGTTATAGTGGACTCTAATCAATCAATAAACATTTAAAGAACAAATAACCCAACACGTTGCGCAGATTGATTGTCCAATACATTTTATCACCTCTTTAGACATGGGTCCTTCTGGCCGAAACAATTTGTCTAAACCTACGACATCTAAAGGTCCCTTAGGATATATCGTGATGCAAATGGAGTGTCTCTGTTCTTGACAGATTACAAGGTGTCAGAACCTCATAAAAGCTTCTGCATTAATTAACAGATTTGTTTAGGCTGAAAGTGACTTGATTCAATCCAGTTTCACATCCTTTTTCCCAGGAGACTATGTCCAACTATGACGTAGGACTCGTGTTTCCACGAGACGAAATTAACTACACTTTGTTTTACATTTCATCATTCCGTGTGTATTGTACAGCAGAATATATTATACTATCATTTTCCTGCCTTCCCGACGATTCCTGGCAAAGTTTAATTTAGGGTCCCAAGAGAGTCCTCGGAATATTGCAGCTTGTTTAGGGAAATTAAAATTTATTCACTTTAACACCTCAACATATTGGAATAATGCTTGCCACATCTCATTCACATAAGCGATTTGGTACATTAAGTTTGTAAGGAGGCAGGTCACGACATCATCATAGAATTCCTATTTGTTAAGCTTTAGAACAGAACATCGGTACAGAAAAGCAATCAACAGAACTTTCTTGGTTTGATAAAAATTTGCATTTTAATTTTAAAGAATCTAAACAGAGATGAAAAAAGAAGAAACGAAAATTAATAGAAGAGATGAAAGCAACCGATTTCATTCTGAACCATAGAGATAAATGGAAAATAAAATATTTCAGACTTAGCCAGCGGATATTTGTGATTTTGAACCCTCAAACTTACTATAATATCAAAATATGCGAAAGTCATTTCTCCAGCGGATATTTGTGATTTTGAACCCCCAAACTTCCTAGTATATCAAAGTATGTCAAAGTCATTCAGATATGGAAATCATAGTTTTTAAATAATTGTTTGACCTTGATAAAGATTGTTAGTTCTTATATATCATAACACTTATATATATCTTAACTAACAACACAAAATAGTGACATGCGTGGAATACATTTGAATTACATTTGCAGGGGTACCTGAGACTTCGAGAATCAAATAGAACCAATTTCAGTATAAATACAAGTATTTCTAAATGTCTGATTGATAGATATCAGATAGCATAAAATGAATTAACATAAGTCTAACTATTCTGCATTTTCCGTCAATTTTACGAGCAATTTGTGTCCAGCTGAATTTTGCTGGAATACCTGTCATCATACATTGTCTGTCTGTGTGTATGAACATTTAAGAATCAAATTAATCAACTGACAATATTTTAATGAAATAATGGAAAAGTAAATGGAGTTTTAAGTTTAGATTATTTACATAAAATGACGAGTCTTTCTCAGTCCGAACTCTAAAGCTGACCGTGTAAACCTCGATATTAAAGGCATTTTGAAATGTTATTAAATATTTTTTTACATTTGCAGTTATTTAAAAAATTTATTTACTATAAATCGTGGGAAAATATATAAACTACAAAAAGAAAGAATTATATCATTGCATGGAAGAGGATCAACCTTTTCATACATCTTGTACTCTTCATTGTCATGACCCTTAATTAAATTGAACTAGCATAGGTCAACATTATCGAGTTCCTTTACCATATGGATAAATTTCTATTTGAATTAAAAGATATAATGTTATTTGGATAATTTCTGATGAGAACATTGAATAATTTTGTAGTTTTCATGATAATATAGTTTTTTTTGTAGGTTTTAACTTGACAGTGATCAAGAGATCTTGATTCTGACGTTGCCTTGACTAATTCATCGTTTGCATTAGTTTTGCTGCTCAAATGAATACAAAAACACGTTTGGCGTATGTTTAGCTAGCATTAAATTGTTGGCTTTGTAACAGAATAAAACGGTTACTGAGAAGCACTCCAAGAACTGTGTATCTAAAATTTCAATGTAGTGAAAACTTTCTTAGGTTTCTATATTAAGTTAAAGATTAAATTTAATTTTAGTCTTGTTGAATTTTGGAATTAACACATATTCGCTCAACCAAGGTCAGCGTGACGATTAATATATATAGATTTACGGCTGCAATAATAACATCATCGCAAATCGGCACAAAGACGAGAAAACTGGAGGAAACAAAGCCATTTAAAGAAGAAAACTTTATCTGACATACATCAATATTTTATGGTTAACTGCAAAACCGGTGTAAAATATCCCATACAATAAATAAGAAGACAACGCCGTTTAATTTCTAGATGTGTTCTTTCTCCGATAATGTTGTAACCGGTGAGTAAAAGCTTATCAGAACTCATTTCCCACTTAACCCATTGATTCGATATGGAAATATCTGCTGTGAATTATGACATAGGAATGGCATACAATTCGCCACTTAGATGTTGCAAACAGAAATAGACAGGAAACGAACAATTTCACAAACGAAACAGGATGAAATGTACATCCTTTTTGACATATGTAGTAGAGTCATTTTTCAGCATGTAAAATTGAGAAGTAATTATATCACAGCTTGGGACCTTCCCATAAAAATTGTTGTAGTTAGCTATGACATTGTTATCGTTTAGACCCCCCCCCCCGTTTCCATTCCTGATCATTTCATTAATTTCCACGAATTAATTCGAAATTTTGCCTCTCGAGTTCTACATTCCATGGTGTTTTGTTGAAATTTAGTGGAAATAAAAATGTCAGCAGTTTACTTTAAAAATATCAGAATATATTTTCTTTACTCCGCACACTGTGAATTAAGTTTATAAAACGTGATCGAAAAATTATTCATAAGGCGATGGACAAAACAATGTCAGGCTAATAAATGCTTATAATCAACGTATTTTTGTCACGTGATCTAATGCACCGAATTCCTCTTTGCAAATTTTTATTCAACAACATCCCCCACCATCGTGTCACTTGCATACTCGTAATAAACAATAAAGATATCAAATGTACATGTGTGGATTTTCAGAGTCAAATATATACTTTTTTAAAACTTTAAAAGAATTATCGATTGAACACAACTCATCAGAGTTCTTAACAAAAAATATCGACTCACAAAATTGAAGAAGATATTAAGGCTATTAAGAAATCAATTTTCCTGTGAATGCACACTCCACGTGCGTAATCTTTTAAGTCTCTCCAACGGTTATGTGACATGGGTACAGTGTATAACGACAGAATGTGCCCTCACACTTAGTTAAATTTTTGGGTATAATTTCTAAACCTTTACTTCGAATATACTTATAACAGTCTTTATCTTACCTGGTTCAATGCAACAAATTCAGATTTATAGCAAGAATCTGTATGCATACTGCATGATGATGTGCGCTCTTTGACCTGGAGGGCAAAGATCATCTCAGGTTAAACACTCGAACAATGTGGAACAAGGGCAAGGAAACTCTATAAACAGATTTTAGATCTGATGGAAGGGGATCACGAACCTCAAATCCAATTATTAAACCAAAATATTAAGATAAGAAAAACAACATCAATCTCATTTCAAATTCTTTTTCAAACCTACTTATCTGCTTTGCAGGGGAATATATGTACACAATCGCCAATAAAAGGGAACGACAGGACTTCAGAGATAAAATCTTTTGATTTTTTGACACTGTGAGAGGTACCCAAACGTTCTAACCAGTCTTATGTGCTGTGACTGGGCCTAAAGAGTGTCCACAAATAAAGAGAAAGGATTTCTTAGATATCGTTAGCTCATGGCCACGTTCTCTTTGTATGTATATAATTTATATGAATAACTGTAAAATGTAAGCCACTGTAAGCGATATAATGCTTAGCAAAAGCAGGTTTTTGGCGCTACATGAAATTTTTTTTTCCAAATAATTTTGTGTGTTTCTTCGTCTTCAATTAATATCGCTTTTCATACAAAAGTACATGCTACATATTATTGGTAACAAAGCTCTGATTGGTGAAAAAGCTTATATGTGAAAACTTCAATGTTTATTTTCTAAAAGGATTTAATTGAGAAAGAATGATTAAGATATACTTTAAAAGGCAGTCTGTATTAACATAAAACCACTATGTCATTCAGATTATTTTGAATTAAGTTAAGAAACACTGCTAAGCAAAGACCGTATCAACAGATCTTGTCTTTTGTTTAAAATAATGGGACTGGTGTATTGTCTGTTTTATCTCGCCACTTATAATAGGAAACATTTCCACTTCAAAATCATATTTTACTAATGTGTAAAATATTGATCTTCTTATGTTAATACATTGTGTTAACCATTTGAGGGTACCTTCAATTTAGCAATTTACATTTAATAGCAGGTACTGCGGATCCTTGCTAACCATTTAAGTAGGATACCATTACCTGGGCAATAACTATTTTTAATATCTATTGCTAACCATTTAGAGTAAATTTACCTGGACAATAACTTTTTCTATATCCTTTGTTAACCATTTAGAGTACATTTTCCTGAGCAATAACTATTTTCAATATCCATTGTAAACCATTTAGATTACATTTTCCTGGGTAATAATTTTTTCTATATTCTTTGTTAACCGTTGAGGCCAACCTTAATTTGGCAGTAACTTTTATTGACAGGTTACTGCGGGTCGTTGCTATTTAAGTTTGTTGACCATTTTAGGGTACAGTTAATCAGGGCGCAATTAATTGTTGCAAATGTATCTGTATACTTTTACATATGATATATATATATATGTGTGTGTGTGTGTGTTATTTTATGTTTACAATGTCTTATTTTATATCCATATTTTAATATAGATGTATGGACTATGCAGTCTGAAATAATGAATTCTTTTCTTATCTTATCTTAATACCAATTGATGCTAATCCTTGCTAATATCATTTGTTGACCATTTTAGGGTACCGTTCATCTGGAGTTACTTTAATTGATATTTAATGCTCATTCTTGTTATATCCATTGCTGTTCGTATCCCACTTACATCTGCACCACAATTTGAAGTTTTGCATTAAATTGAAAGGAAATTTCATTTGGACAGCAGATGAATTCGTAATGTCCTGCTTCCTGCTTGGAAATGAGGCGGTGCTGTGACAGTTGGTATAGGCAATATCTCTGCCCACGCCTCATCTAACGGTGGAAGATTCATCGGTTTGGTGAGACCCATCACCTGTTCTAATTCATTAAGCTGTTATACCAAAAACTAATATTTATGCAGGAAAAAATAAGGTCCTAACAAATACAGAAATAATACTTTAACAAACAATTAAACTTTATTAGCATTTACAGGTTTAGCGCATTTGAAATAAGAAAATTATTTTTTCCTGCTGCTAAGAATGATATCAGTATGAACATCTTTGTCTGGTGCGTAGAGTTTGCATGTATACACAACTTTAAGAAATGCTGTTGGACCAAAATTGTGCGTTAAAGAGGCAGGGATAGCTCTTGTCGTATAGCTATAATATTAATTAACCAAAGAAGTATCACGTAGCATTGTGCTATGATTTACAATGTATTCATCAAGTATCTTTATAAGATCGCATTAGTGTGATAAGCAGGATTTAGGCGATGTAGCACACACAAAAGTTTTAACAAAATCTTATTGAAGGATTAAAATAGCAAGTATAACTTTGCTCTGGGGTTTCATTTTATATAGATTATCTATCAACGTTTAACTGAATTAAAATTTTATATGCCTCAGTATGTCTGTCTGTAATACTTGATTTTCTAAAATATCAATAATTCAGAATATACAGTTGGATTTCCCGAACAATAAATTTTATTTTACTACCTTAATACTGGATATATTGCATGCATACGTGTATTATTTGGGTGTTGAGGTGTTGGGTGTGCTTGTGTGGGTGGGTGTGCTTGTGTGTGTATATATGTGTGTAAGAATGTCATGTTAGCAGTTATGCTGTAATGTATGTTTTATTTTTGTTGTTGTTGGGTAGTCTAAACTAAACAATGCTGATTTAGGCTTTGTTTTACATGATACATCAATGTACCTGGTGTAAAAAAAGTTAATATTAAATTGAACCAGAGTACATCGATGCAAACGTGTGGTTACTGGAATGAACCAGAATATATCGGTAAAAACGTGTGGCTACTTGTTATTGACCTTGTTTTAAGGAAACTAAACAATTCAGGAATTGGTATATCTACATATGGCATAAGAACTATCCTTCTTGTCATTGGGACCAACCAGTAAGATCCCAAACTGTTCAGAATCGTTAGCTCCATGCCAAAATGAAACCCATCCATCAGTATTAATGACATTCTCTGACCGGCTAATTACTCAGTAAACCTCTTCATATGCTTCAATTTATTATCATTGAAAAACACACGGGCAAGTGAATCGAGTAAAATAATCCATTGTCAATAAAAACGAAAAGCCCCTAAATCTGCATTTTTTAAGATTCACTAACGCTACTGTAGTGTTTATTTGTACTTCTGGAGGAAAGATAATGATCCTATAAAGGCAATTCATATATTGTGGTGACAGGTTATTTGTTTTTTCATTCAAACTCGCACAAAATGGTTGCAATAAACGTTTGCTTTCATTTTAAAACGTGCTTGGCATTGACATTCAGACAGTGTTCATGTAATATAGGAACTTATAGTAGGTAGGAGTTAGATGTACATTAGTATATGATACAAATAATCATGTCGGGTAATGGATAACTTCATATCCGGACGGTTGGGTTTGATTTTTTTCCGGCACAACAACAAACCGAATACAACTGAAGTAATGCATCTTCATCAGAAACATACCGCAGTTGCCGATCCAATCTAATCTGATGCTGATTCGAACTTACACCCTTTTGGTCACGAGTCAAACGCGTTAATCACAAAACAATTCAGTTCTTATCTTACATGTATTCCGCATAAAGACTACGATTCGAACATGGAACATATTTTTAGTCATTGCCAAGCAATGAATTTAAAACCTTTCTGATTGGTGATTAAACTCCATCACAGAAAGAAATATTGCTGACAAAACTAATATTCAGTCAATTAACTAATGAATTCTTATGTCTTCTGAGAATTTGACACTCTAGTTACCATCAATGTTCGCTTATAAGTTCAAATGCAAACTGCCCAGACCCAGATCTGCCGTCGCATAATGTTTCGGCAGATCTGAGTCTGTGCAGTTTGTTAGGAAAATTGAGTAGAAGAAACAACTTACACTCTGGTCTGCAGGCACGTTATGTTACGGCAGATCAGGATCTATGTTGTTCGTAGTTTGACTCGACTTTTAAAAATTTGAAAACGATCTAATTGGGGGAAACGTTTAGTCTGGTTTCCGGTCAGGTCAACTTACATCTAAAACATCAGTATATCAGTATTCTCTGACAACAAAGTTTCTTATAGCTTGCTCCTTCAGGACGATCGGTTTATGGCCATCTTATTGTATCAAATGTGGACGTAAATGCAAAGTGATTAACTGATAAATCGCTTCTACATTATGTAACTCATATGTTCTTTCCCTCAATAGAATCTCATTATTTCCATCTGGTCAAAATTATGTTATTATTATGTTTTCATGTTATCCAAACTATATTTTTGACTTCTATCCGAAGATTCAAATCCAGGATCGAAACTGTTGGAGTACATCCTCAGTTATCTTCCATCGTATTAAGCTATGGGCGTCAGTCACCTGAGGTTCTTATCACCTGTATTAGGACTTGTCCTCGTTTTGTCATGAATAAGTTTGAACAACAATACGTCATCAACCATACAATGAAACAATTTCCTACAAACCAATCAAAGTGACTTTGTTATCAACTGATAAGTGACTTTATTTGGAAGAGAAACTTTAATTGGCTCATTCAAACGACGTGAAGGTCAGGTTGGGTCAAGAAGAAAACTTATTTGCGCCGACAGTGATTGGTTAAGTTGGTTTATGCATAGTCATAAAAAGGATCCGCACATGTAGTCACGGGTTACAAAGGTTCATAGCGGATTAAAGATGGGGATCAGGATGGGTACAAAACTTTGAAATGCAACAAGAGATGCGAGGCTCGTTAGACAAAAATTAAACAATGGAAGAATTGTAATAAAAACAGTTACGGTGGAGAGGCTGATGAATAATTATCAAACACTTTTTAATCAATCGAAACTTCCTTGAGCTTTCCATTCCATGTTAGAAAAACATCCGATGTAAATATTAGCCAATTTTCACTGCCCTCAAAGCCCATGGATATTATTACATCATATACTAACTTCATTGAAGTTACAGTGACTAGGTAACGTGTCATCGCAAACAGCAACATACACAACATTTTCAGGTTAATGACATGAAATGATTTCTTCAATTATTTGATTGCCAAGTTGCATGAATAACATTAAAAATATAAAGTGCACTTGTTTTTATCGATTCTTAAAACGTCGTCTCTTCTTCAAACAGCCACAATTGTATAAGAATATGTTCTCGCACATCTTGCCGGATGTTCTTCCTGCAAAACTGAATGTGGACATTACTACTAGGATTACTTCTGAGACTCTTTCATCAAATCGAAATTATTAACCCCACATTGGGATGAGACGAGGCGTTCCGAATAGCTCTTTAATCTGAGCCTTTCAAAGGGAGATCATTTAAAGCCATACATAATAAATATTCAGTGCTTTAATAAGAGAAACTGAAGAAGAAATTACTTACATTACTGATAATGAACCCCGCACTCTCCACAGACTAGAAGGAAAACAATAGAACAACAACAAGAACAACAAACAAACAAAATTATATACAGGGAGAATATGATTAGACACTGGGTTAAATGAACAAATTTAAATTTTGAGAATGGTATAATACTTAATATTTGTCAAATTTATGAAACATTAACTGTGCGACTGTAGTGTCAATGAAAAAAAAATTATAGGGGCCATTGAAATTTGCTATTAGAATGATTTAAATCAGCCGAAAACAGTTAAATCATTCAAATTTGAGACATAATATGAATGATAATTTTTTTTTCTGGCACCTGGTGAGAGTAACTCCAGAATTTTTGGTTATTGTGTAAATAAATAATATAAAAATAATAAATAAATGGATGTTTGGTGGGTATTTCCAAAGAATCCTAGAAAAGCGCTTTTTATTAGGCACAAAGAGATCTTGCTTGACAAATCTTACGGAAATATATAATCACGCTTTGAATGTTAGTAGGAAATACAGCTAGACACACTGTTACAAATTTTGAACATCACCGATTTTTTGTTTCTCTTTTCATCTTCTTTAGAATGATGAAAGTTTTATTAGTTGAGTCGCTTTCCTAGTGGCTTAAAACTGATAAAAAAATGTTTGAAATTCGCCGAATTACAGCCGGGACAGATATTAAAAAAGCAAAAAGCTCTTTCCTCGTAATTCCATATAACGAAAAAAGACAAACAATGGTACGGAAACTATTAACACATTTAAAATGAACATTTCCATTCTTCTCAATCGTTTGTATAAATATTTCCTTAAGTTTCAAGACACTAGCTACAAACAACTAGTCAAAGAGATGTTAGAGATATATCTAAGAAACTCTACAGGCAAATTAAAGCTACATGTTAGAGATATATCTAAGAAAATCTACAGGCAAATCATAGCTATATGTATGATATATTGCGAGGAAAGATTTTCTCGACATGTTGCTAGATGGCAAGGAAAGAAATTTAAACGATTTTGGTTTTCAAAAATGCTCTTGATAAGACTTGTACATTTTTTTTATATGTTGCCACGTTTTCAATAAAAATATAATTGCTTGCACAGATCCAAATAGTCACAGCCATACAATAATGTCATTTTTGGTACAGATCAGAATAGTCACAGTCATTGTATAAATTTCAATAGTCACAGCCATACGATAACATCATTGTCTCTTCAAAACTCAGTAGTAACAACAATAAATTATTTTCATTGTTTTACAAATCCAAAAATTAGTCACACCCTTTAATGATATCATTGTTGTTACAAATCCCAGCAGTCACAGCCATAAAATAATGTCATTGTTGGTGCAAAACCCAATAGTGATAGTCATAAAATAACGTTGTTTGTACAAACCCCAATAGTCACATTAATATGCAAGGAGTTTTAATTCTGTATCATGCTTTTTCAAGATTTTACGCAAATACCAACCTATGCTTTGGTAATTAAGAGACAGATGACAATTTAATATTTCTTTTTAATCGAAAATGCAATTCTGATTTAATTAGTTTGTCAAACAGCCCACTTGTGCCATGGATTAAATACTGTCTCTTTATTGGATCTGTACGCACATCAGATTTAGGAGTATTACTTTGTTAAAACGTTAATTTATAATAAATTTAATTGTTTTAAATGCATATTTTCATTCAATAAGTGGATTGTTTGATTATTTTTAACCGTTTAATGAAAAAGAAAGTGTTTTGTTAGGTTATTATTTATAATAGTCATAAATCAGACGAATTTAGCACCAACTCTAAGAAAATCACAATATATTAAATCTCAAAAATAGGTTCTAATTTCAGTTTGATTCGAAATAAGTATAACTTATTTCTTGTTTCATCTAATTATTCGTCATACTTATGACTTATTTCTTGGTTCATGTAATGATTAGACATGCGTAGAACTTATATTGTGTTACACCTAAGGATTCGACATATTTATGACTTATTTATTGTGTCATCTAATGATTCGACATACTTGTGACTTATTTCTTGTTTCATCTAATGATATTAATTTTTTCATATTGATGGGCTTTACTTATTTCTCCAGAAATAACGTAGCTGTTCTCTCTCTCTCTCTCTCTCTCTCTCTCTCTCT
>QKMX01137648.1:0-11479 GCA_003401595.1 Venustaconcha ellipsiformis
GAAAACCCGGAAAGAACTACCGACCCATGAGAAGCTACTGTCAAGCTTTATTACCTAATCAGATTAGCCAAACGCGAGACTCGAACCCATGCAGATACATGTGAGATGACAGTGATCCGTAACTGTGAGCTCTTTAGACCACTGGGTCTCTGAGCCACTCGCATCCCCGTAATAATATATGAAATTTTTATATAGAATGTTCTAGTCTACATGAACATTCATATTAAATTAAACTCTTTTCAATCCAGGTATATTAATGTAACAATGAAAGAATGTCTTAAATAGTAGCTGATCTATTTCATGCAAATTCCATAATGCTTAAGAAAGTGAAATGCCTAAGATAATAAATTAAGCAATAGTTACTTCTTATTTTAGCTCTTTTGGTCAGAAAGAATGAATCTACTTCAATGATTACTGTGACCGAACCAAGTCAGTTGTACGATGGAACGAATGCCGGTGAGTACGTTAATTACAGAAGTACATAAGTTCATTTGTATAGCATTTTATATAATTTACATGCAAGCCTGGATTAGGGACCAGTTTATCCTATAATTTAGCAAGTTTTAGGTGGCAAAAAGAATTCAGCTTATAAACATAACACAAAATCGTCGGTCTACGCCACTTTTTATACCTTGCAATTTTTCTGCATTTGTATATTTCTTCTTCAAATACGTTTCCGGTTCATAAAACCTTAGTACCATGTCGTAAATGCAAGCATACATGCTACACGCTTTGAATAAGAAAACTAATAGTTACCTTGCCACATAGGTAGCAGTTTTAAATAATAAAGCTAATAATTACTTGGCCACAAAGGTAGCAGGCAAATAGAGGTATCTCTTTAGTACTGAAATTGGCACAGTATTATATGACTTTTGATGTTGCTACTCCTGCTCAGTCTGAGAAGCACACTTTGTCCTGACAAGAGCCCTAACAATTCATCTTCAGGAATTTTGGGGGTTGCTCTACCTTAAGGCAAGTTCGAAGACTTGTGTCCTTGAGAGGAGATATACCCCATCTGTAACTTTCCAACTTTTGCTTACTACTCTGACAATTTTTTTTCTGTCTTGTAGAATTATAACATTGTCATAATCACACTCATTCGTGCCGCTTGTACATGTATGCACAGGTCGCTAGTGCGTCTTCATATGTTGTTGTCGATTTATTTTGTATATATGTGCCATAGAAAACTTAAAGTAAATTACTGCCTAAGTTCTGATGCTGTCAGATACAGAGGGAAGTCTTATATACATAGTTTTTAGCATCCACTTCATAGCTATCCCGATTAGAATGTTCGTCAAGCTTTCTGTGCCGACCCTTTAACAAGTGTTTTCCATCTATTACTCAGACTGTAAAGGATTCGTTGATATGGCTACATTCGTCTAGCGATGATGAACTATGCTCACAAGCACCTTCGCCTTTGCTGTATATCTCTCTCACTATGACAAAAGAAACCTCTGCTCTCTGGGTGTCAATTGAAGAAGGCTTTTGCTTATTTCCTTTGAGTTTTGTCCCCTACTCCTCCTCCATCTGCAGCCTTGTATAAATTTCTGGCATGAGTTTACTTTCTATTCAAAAAGGATAATCCGGTGATTCAACTGCTGCCACAGTCTGCTAGAATTGTTGGCATTATGGTTGCTTACATAGTCAATTATAGGACTTAAGCGGGAACAGACTTATTTTTCGCAGCGACACCTTCCATAATACTTTAGTACGAAGATCAATAAGACTAACACTCCCGTGTTTTCCATGAACACCAAAGCAATAGAGAGAGAGAGAGAGAGAGAGACCATGCAGCCTTGAGACTGAAATTCCCAATCAGTCTACTGAAAGTCATTTAATGATACCCAACACTTAGTGATGAATGCAATCGCAGTGGGTTCTATGTTGGACTTTTCAACACGCATAAAACAGTTTATCAAATTTTACCTGGAATCCCACAAGATATGCATGGGAGTCTATGCCTCAGATGGCACGCATCCTAAACAAAGCTTCTCGGCACACATTGACCTAACCGTTAACAGCAGTGGAAAACTTACTATGAGCAAAGAGATAAAGTTCTCGCCACTTCCACCTTTTTAAAATACCACCACAATATGAGATCGCAGCTATTCTCTTTTCAAACAGCATCTTCAATGGCCAAGTCGGAGAAATGTGTAAACAAGCACAAAGAGAAACTGCCCCTCCCACATAGCATCGAGCACCGAGGAGGGTTTTCGTGCAGCCCTTTTTATATGTCCTTTTATGGTGGAAGTCTCCTATTCTTCGATGTTAATTATGAAGGCCTCAGTAATACATACAATATACCTCTACGATTGTCCAGATGCCTTCAGCTACAGTCTTCCACAACGACCTGCCCAGGAAATCGACAACCTTCTCCAGAAAAGAAGTTATCGTTTGCAAATGAAAATAACCTTGTTCTTACTAAAGATTCTTCCTAGTCCCAAATGCAAATGGCACTGTTCGACAAGTCATACACCTAAGCATCTTTAATCATCTCATTCATTCATTATGGATCAAAATGGGAACACCATGAAAGTTTTAAATGTCGTTTAGATGGCAAACTTCCCTATCAGCGTAGATCAGCAAGATGCATTTCTACATGTCCCAGTTACATAGCTTTCAGCGCATCCCTTTCAGACTCGACATAAATACCTAGGTCTTCATACGTATACTGGACAGAGCGATGGCACATTGCAGGATCATCTCCATAGCAGAGACATTCAACTATCTGGATAAGTTATAGTTGCAGTAAGAAATCATCTTCGTTGTTACTCCTTTGCAACCCTGGATTCATTGTCAACAACGAGAACTTCAGATATCATTTTAACTCAGCATTTTATCTAAATGCGTATAGGGTTTAAAACACATGTATATATGACACCCTCGCAGCTCAATAATTCCTTTTCGTTCTCCTTCTGAGTTTATACAATGCGGCAGCGAACCTCATTGTTTCATTTTGCCTTTTATGAGACTATAACAAATGACTCTCTTGACACAATAGAGGCTGGAATTTCGCCCCTCAGACCGACCGGTGCCAATCTATATGCTTATGTGGTTCCATCTCAGAATATGGGAGTACCTAAATTGGGACACGTTGCGTGTTCCACTGCGCTATACGGATGCAAACATAGGAATTTAGCGCACATCCCCTTTGGTCATTCCAGTAGGCCATAAGAGTGTACCCATTCAGGATCGTGTTTTGCTTTCAAAATCCTCGAGATGAAAGCCAAAATTAAATCACTTCATTGAAGGGATTAGAAGCTACAAGGGAAATGTTTTGTCATTCTTTTCACAAACACCAATGTGGTAAATTGTTTCAGATTGCAAGGGTAATTAAATCACCAAACCTTTAATTTGTTGTTTTGGACTTTGTATGGTGGTGTCAGAAATGACAAATCGATGCACAAGTCTACGTATTTCAAGCTGACTATATGCATCAATGGAATTGATATTCTAGAATAATCAACTAATAGAAATAGAATGGTTACTTCATCCATCCATTTTCACATGCATATATGACTGCTGATATCAACCACTGGATCGATATATTACTGACGACATGAAGGAATACAAAATACCCAAGCTTGGTCTCACCGGTATCCATAAGTAAGGTCGCTCACAAAAGATCACGCTTCATAGTGAGCGTGCACAAATGTCACCGAACAAAAAGATCGAAGCATATAAGTTCGAAATAATAAGTAATTTAAATATTTTTTCATAGACACACTCTGTTTTAAAATTGGCGTCACATGTCTCACTTAAATGCATCCATGCATTTAATCCTCTCTTGTTTGAGTAAAGATTAAACAAATAAGTGAAGCACTTTAATTTTACAACGGAAACATTAATTTATATGTGAAATTTAGCGAACAGCGAGTACAGATGAAAGAAATAAAATAAGCTTTTGTGGGTATAGTAATTGACATAGTATAGTAATAGTAATTAAAACCTGAAATTGCAAAAGTATCTTCAAACATTTTAGTTTTTAATTTTTTGCGTACACTTTCGCATTATATTTACTATCATTACAATAACTGTGTCTATTATGTATGCAAATCAGTTATTGTTCTATTTCTCTTCTGACATTACCAAGATTAATTAAAACAATCATATGCGGCAATCTTATTAGCAAGTCAGACTTTTGTTCTGCGACATTTTGTGCGAGAACGTTTATAGCGCGATCTTTTGTGTTCGATCTTATTGACCTCTTACCTATCGACTTAAGAAATTATATACGAATAAGTTTTTGAAGAGGAAATCAAGTTTTTGTCTAGTTAAAAAAAATTTCTTCGATAATACTTGTGTCATAATCAAGATAAACCTTTCTTGTCTCAATGCAACTGCATCCACCTAATAACACATGCATTCCACTGCAGTATCAATTGAAGTATTCATGGGTTTTGACACCAAACCATATCAAGATAAGATCACTCTGTTTAATTGCCACCACGTATGTTTTCAATCAATTTATATCTGTGTTTGCTAAAACAGTTAGTTTGGGACCTCTGCATTTATAATGTAAAAGTAGCTCTCTAAAGATCTTATGATCATGTAAGTCATATTGAAGAAATATGTTTTACTAGAAAATAAATTGTTTTTTCTTAAAGAAAGTTACAAATTTGTATTTTCTGCTCTCGGAAAAAAATTTTGTTTACCATGGACAACTATCATAAATTTAACATTTTTTGTAGTAATATATGCAGGCAAGAATTTTAAAATGCCACGTTTGCGAGTCACAATTTTTTTGCAATAATTTCAGAAAAATCAAGAATGACATTGGCACCAGGACAAATAGTTGGTATAATTGTTGGAATTCTTGGGGCATTTGTCATTCTAGGAGTGTTTTTATATGTCTACCAGCATGGCAAATATAGAGCCTTCTTTGTCTTCCTCCAAGGACGTTATACACCAGCGCCTGTTCTGGACAATGCAGACCATGATTCCCTGACAGTAGAAATGCACTCTGCCAGTGTAGGATATGATCAGTAACAGAAATATCCTAAAGGAGACGGAATAAATGGAACAAAGATAACTTTATTTAAATTTTGCATGCAAGCATTAGTTTGTTGTATTCAACTACAACTTTTAATCTTATTGGATTTTTCAAACTTTTTGTTTGCATCATAAATATATAAATATTTTATTTTCAAGCTGAATTTAGCCGTCAGATTTTATGGTACATGTAAATAGTTTGTTTAAAGCAAAACGCTCGCTACTAGAATCTCCAATTGATCTGTAATTTTGTTTTCCGCATGTTTCTGTTCTCTTCATTCTATACCCTTGTCATAGATCAATATCCAAATCTAGCCACCAAACAGAATTTGTTGCTACAATCCAAGGAGTAGAAAGGTGCATTTCTAATGTAAATTCATGGATGACATGAAACAAGCTGCAAACGAATGATGATAAAAATGAAGTCAGTCAAATCACACCACAACCACTTTCGCATTACATTACGTTAACTCAAACAAAAAGTATAGGCTGTACCAACATTAAATTCACACAGTACAAAACCTAGGTGTCACTCGCGACAGTAAAGTCTCTTCACACCAATATTTCATGAACACATGCAAGGCTGCATGGATGGAGCTGAGAGGCTTCAGCTCCAGTTGTAATGTTCTCTAAGTTTATGCCACTAAACACTTTTGTTGTCAATAGTACCTTAAAGACTAGTCTATGATAGTTAGTCTCGACTTATTGCATCCTTAGAGTTAAAAGACGAGTACTCCGTCCCCTGCTATGTACCTTTCACTGTTATCGATTCGTTACAAAATCAAACAAAAATAATCTCTTCTCTATGTCACATTTTGTTGGCTCCATCAAGTTCAAAATGCTTATCTGACTTCACCGAAGTGTACACCCCTTCTGGATACATATGCTCCTATTCGTGCACTTAAATTTTCGTTTCTGCCGCAATCAAAACAAAGTCCTACATAAAGCGGTCATTTGTGTACCGAGGCACACTTAATACAATGATTATCTGATCGCATTTGGGCGTGCTCTTACACCTCACCTAATTCGACTCCAAGAACTGATTTAAGACTTCAAACTGTTTACTTACGTTAATTATTTTATGCACGTTTTGTTTTTTATTTCAGTGGGGTAAATTTCTCTCTGTATATGTCCTAATAGAGTAATAAATACTGCCAAGCACTGAGAGCTTCTAGAGATTCATTCCTTTAATTATTATGTACAATTATAACAAATTTCTTAATCCCATGCCACTGAAGATAAAGGAACATTTTATATTGTTACGACCCTGTAGTTAAATTACATTTGTGTTAAGATTTGAATTCTTCTATTTTATTTATATTTTAATTTTATTTCTTTTTTAAATCAAAGAAGTAATTATTATTATTATGGTGATAATTATGTTAGGTCTGATATTTTGTTAAAAACATCGTGTTTACTAAAAGCGTAAATGTGACTCGTGTAAGCGCGATTTTCGCATGAAAGTTTTGTCATTGCAAGTAAACAGTCTGGATAAGCTATGTAAATGATTGTCTGTGAACACATCATTACCTGTTTATGCTTTTGCAATACCCAGATGTGATTTCAAAGTCACACGTGTCCTTCATGCATGTGTACATAGTGTGACGTATNAGCTTGCTTTAAATGCTCAGTTACCTGTAAGAAATAGTCAGTCGTGGTCATAATTTGAGCCACATCATAACATCTTACAGAGTTTATAATACCTTAAAAGTTATTTCAGCTGCTATTCATTGTATTGTTGTTACCTTTGCCCCTTATCGATCCATGATTGGAAATAAACCTCTATTTTATCATCTACGTATTCATGTTTTATATTTTCGATTAAAAGCATAAACACCTATTTAATTCATACCTAGATTGCTGTCACCACCATCAAGATTGGAGATCGCCCCTTTTCGCAGGTCATTTGATGGGAACTTCCAGTGTGCAGCTAATATGAAGAGGACTTTTTATTCTGATCTCTATTATATTTCTTGTGTCTAACATGTACTGACCAATAGCAGACAGCGTCATCTAAAAACCCTAGAGTGTTTAACAAGTTTGTACTAAAATGCTGACGAATCAGCAGACATCTGCAAGTTGGGGACAATTATTTCATCATCGTTTCCTGCTTTAATATGTTGTTTTCCTCTTGGCAATTATTGAATTACAATAGTTTTTCTTGAATGTAATTATCTTTAAAAGCGGGAAACAAAGATCATAAGTGACTTTATTTTTACTAATAATTTACATAAAAAAGAGTTTGGAAACTTTCTTGCCAAAGTAGATACAAATAGGGTGTATTATCAACATACAAGATGAAACGAAGCTCCAAATTTAGAAGACATACTTATGGGATTTTGAGCTTCATTCAGAAAAGGCCACACTGGATTGCGAGAAAATAGTGAAACTTTAAATAGCAATATTTTAAGAATCAAAACGTTTTCTTAAATATATTGTCTTCATGGAAATCAAAGGACTGATTTAATAATATAATGTTATATACATTTATTGAGGTAAATATATAGTTTTCCACATAGTTTGTACACTTTGCGATAGTGTTTGTAATTCATACGTTTCGTTATATCAAAACACTAACATATCGAATTATGTAAATCTGATTGGCCACAATGAGCTGATGAAATTCTCATGCAGTATAGTGAATGTTTATTGGTTGAAACTGTGGGAAGATGCGAAACTCTTTATTTTATTACTATTAACAATATAGTCACCATACTTCCAGTTGGTTCCGAATGAGCATTGGAAAAACATGGGCAGCTATCACAAAAACGTAAAGTAGTGGTTGTGTAGCTGGTAATATTACCAATTTACTCTACATAGAGATTCTCCAAATGCCAAACTAAAAGCAACCCACTTGAAATTCACATAAATGAGCCGGAAATGAGATAGTATCGATACAATTCAGCATGCTGTCTTACATGAATATACTGAGTCTCTGCAGAGAGACATCAAATTATATGTTGTATTGCATACAATTCTCTTTACATTGCTGCTAATATTCGGTATGGCTGTTGCACCCCCACCCCTAGGATAAACCTGGTTTATATCAACATATAGGAATTTCACTACTCTTATTAAGAGAATTGTTAAGAGAATTGTCTGTCTTTCAGCTGACAAAAGGTTACTAAACCACAATATTCTTCCAAATTACGTAATTCACATCAAATAAAAATATAAAATAAAAGATACTCTAGAATAAAACTAGAACCATATGAATGCAAAGCACCTGCATGCTGCATATCTCCTCCATTCTCAGAAACAACTTTTAGTACAAGTTCCGTTTCCAGTAATTATCCCTACAAAAATTATTCTGTATCCGGAATGCAATTTCTTCTGCCATATATAATACTGCCTCTATAATGAATGCCTGTGGTGGATTTGACAAACATTGCACCAGATACATAGTAAGGAGTCTCATCAAAAGGCATGTATACGACACCTCAACTACTCCAGCTGTTCTGACCGAGTGAGCTGTGTGACATCACACAGGAATTTACATCAGGGATCCAGTTTTGAAACATGATGTCTAAAGCAAGTGTTATAATGCATGGAAGGACAGTTGCCCATTGAATTGTAATTTGCCAAAAAAAATATAAATGTTATTGGTTCTCAAATTATACAATATTGCTTCAATTCGCATCAGGGACTACTTTTCTCGCTCTAGTATTGGATGGTCGGCGTCTGAGTTAGAATGAATGGAATACCGAAAATCATTTGTTCGTCTCAAAATAATATATTGTTGACACACAGAACCTTAACATGATAATGTTTTAATATTGAATTTATTAAATTCAATCAATACTTTCCAGTTTGTGCTTGCTATGGTATGCAAAAGCAAGAAATTATTCAATCCATTTAAATTTTTAAAGCATTACCCATTCAGGATTCTGTATTTATGAATCAGCAATCATGACTGACACTGAGTGGATGCCAAATTAATAGGTTTAAAGGTTTAAGAGACTTCTCAGTCAGGACAAAAAAAGGTAAATAAAAGTTTTATTACACGATGTAGAGGAGGTAAAGAAAATGCATTTGTTTTGAACACCATTTGAACTGCATGACAATAATAAAAAAATTTTATGACATCACGTAAAAGTCAACAGCATTATGGCCATAGGACAAACAGCTTTACCTTCTCAAGTGTTAAGTCTTTGGTTCCTCTTAGTAGTATAAGCAGGGAAGTAATAAGAGCGTATGAACACTTGTGTAAATTTTTAATCGTATCTTTGCGCTTTGAGACAAATGTAAAAATGATGTTTTCATTACCTTTCAAAGATTTCATTAGTGAATTTGTTTACGAATTATATGGGATATGCCCCACATCTGGTCATCCTAGTGTGTCTTAGATTTTCGTATAGGTTAATATCAGTCATTATGAAATCACTTAGTTGTGTTCAGACACGATTTGAGATAAATTACTTAATTCATTCATTAGAATTACTAAGTTGTTCAGAGAGAAAGAATTAACAATATTTTGCGAATGTGAATCATTCGAAGACAATCAGGATTATATCATTATGATACATCAATACATTGGTACATCATCTATTCAAGGCCTTACTGGTAAGTCAGTACATTCAAGGTTTCGGAATCCATTGAGAACATTACATACTTTTGGACTAGTGATATAACCTTATGATTAGTTGGGACTTAATTCACTTTATAACTTAGATACATTATTTGTTGATTTTATAAACCTGTTGTTTTTGCATCTATCGGTTACTTAGTTTAAAACCAAAGAGTTTTAATAATAGCATTGAAGAAGAACATTAAACTGGACACATCATTGACGGTAATGAATTTACCATCTCTTGACGTTTACAGAGGATGACTGATTATTACAATATTCATAGGTATACGTTAAGATGAGTTTAAAATGGACAATGTTATAACTGTGTTCTTTGATTAAATTTGATTCAAAAAGAAACAAAATGTTTCAATTGGGAAAAAATACGCTACATGTTGGTATATGAAAGCACATCCAAAAGTGAAGAAACATTCCATTGAACGAAGAGGTGGAAAAGCAAAAAAAGGTCAAATTATTCAATATAGATAATTTCATCATCGAGACGTTTTTGAAGATGATTGTTTTATGTATATTCAATGTAGCCTGGTTTGCATGTGAACAAGCTGTTACCCAACCTGGACAGGGGCAAACGATGTACAAATTACAAAATTAAAACATCAGATGAACTATTTAGTTTCATTGAATCTCATGCAGATACCATTAAGTAATAAACAGTCAATCACAAGAAATCTTCCGATGCATGACATGTGCCGTGTAAATCACAACATGTGAGAATGGTTTGGAAACTCGTGCAGCTTTGTCATTTACAAACATTTATCAAGTATCTTTGATTTGTTTCCCTTCATTTTGCTGCCTACATTTCAGTCACGTTTTACTTGACATATTTTGTATCTTGTTTGGAATTATCGTGTGAAACCGTGTTTCAACTCGCCAAAACAACGAAAAATGGGTCATTTTATTCCTTTAAAAAAATCTAATTTTTCTCCAACATTAATTTATTCATTTATTAACTTTTTCAGTAGGCAAGAAATGGCTGACGATGATGTAGGCTTTGAAATGGTGTAGTATTAGTCTTAAATGTTACACCAGACATGACATATGATGCACTTATTCATTTGAAAACACTGAGATATATTTATATGACTCTAACTTATATATAGAATGTTTCGTGACTTAATCCCAAAACTCTTCCGGCAAAACGTATTGCTAATGAGGCATAATTAAATTGTAGATAAACAATAATATTAGTCAATGGTAAAGTTTCTGATAACTGAAGACACTACATCATGCGACACACATGTAAACAGTGTTTTAATATCAAAGTCAAGCATTTAATGAGCGACCCTGACTGATCCTCTCCACCCCACGCACTCTTCCCCTCCAAAAATCATAAAAAAGAATGGTTTACAGCTATAAGGTGAAACGCAAAGGAGCTAAAACAAGTAAAAATTGCAGCACTAATGTATTCCGAATTCGTTGACATTTCATATGAATTTGATATGGTTTACACGTTATAAGAAATAACTCAGAATAAATCCCTAATCGTCACTGAAAGCAAAGATCAGACTGAATCATCATTTAGTATTAGAAAAACATTACTATTTCCAATGAGTATCGAAATTCCAGAGACACACACACAAATGAGATGCATGATAACTCAGTATCAAAATCAGAGCATATTTGTTGATTGGTACAAAAAAACGTCGTTTTGTATCAACAGTTGGATAGAGTTACTCTCCTAAAACCTAAGAAGCTTGGACATTGAACAGAGTTAGGTAGTAATTTTAGAGAAAAAACTGGACGAATCAAATCAAAGTTAGGGAATAAATTAGAAGAATGTCTGACAGAACTGTTCAAAGAATTGTAATTATTTAAGCTAATGCAATTACTGTATCAATAGTTTCCTTGTCGATATCAGATTTAATTAAGATGAGCTGTTTTACCTTTTCCCCTACAAAA
>QKMX01137719.1:0-10553 GCA_003401595.1 Venustaconcha ellipsiformis
GTGAGAGATCAGGCTATGAAAGTGAAGTGATTTTATGAAAAGGGGGTGGGGTAAAAGCGTGCTGTGTCAAAGAGTAAGTTTATTCTTCTAAACTTTGAGTCTGAAGCAAGCTTGGTAATAATAAAAGGCATATAATAAAAAGTATATAATAAAAAATATTTTCCTGCGTTGCGTTAAGACCGTATATATTTCATCTTGTGTATCAAAAACTAAATATTGTCACTTATGGTTTCGCCACTCATTAAAATATCATGTGTTTGGTACCACACGAAGAAATATATCCGATATTAGCAGGAAAAGAAAATATCATCAATGAATTAACATTCTAGCATTTTAACAGATACGTTATGTTCATTTAATATCTAATATTAGATAACTGAACTAACGGATTATTTCTCAGATTGAAACGTTTTATAAATAAGGACACTTTATTAGAAGATATACGTTAGAATTCGATTATACAGTAAATATGTTAGGATTATCCAATAATAAACATTATATGCGTATTGTAAAGTTCAAGTATAATGCACATTCAAGGAGAAATTGACATCATCCTGAAATGATCAAAATATACTCACTTATACGTTGACTCTAAATGCATACCGTAAAGAACCAGATCTACCTTCGCATAATAGCACGACATATCAGGGTCTACGTTGTTTTCATTTGGACTCGAGCAGGAGTGTAGTGCTGTGGGACGGCGTTCCATTACCTTTCTTGTGTTCGCCATTGTGCCCTACCCACACCCACATCCTCACACTTCTTTATTTACCACCAATACGCTCGAGTACGTTCGGTGTATATTTCAAGAGACTTATCGTGTTAGCTATTTATCTTCTAAATTAAATTTCCAATCTATACTATGATGTTTTATGCTTGGATCCAAACACGTAATCTAAATATAAAAATCAACAAACGTTCTTGTAGAAAAATGAATAGTTCGCAATGAATTTGCTCAAATAGCATTCTAATTCTGGATAAATTAATCAAGACACTTTAGCTGTACAATAACTAAAACAGGAATCATATCACCAACGCCTTGGAAAAACCAGGGTTCATAAACCTCCGGACAATATATTTGTAGTCTAACCAGAGCAAACCAGTCTTTCTTTCCTGCTAAAACTCCAGTATTTATATGTGTTCTGGGGCACTATGGTGCGCATCATTACGCCATAGGTTTACATCGGTATGGTATTTGGGACACAATGGGAAATCCTATGTTAAATTGTAATATGACCTTTTCCGTTGTGTCCTATAAATTTTGAGGTTTTGATGGCACTACGGGGATTTAAATGGATTCATGGGTTTACATTGGTGTGGTACCTGGCACATCAGGAATTCCTGTTCATTATTGTGTAAACTATTTGACAGTATATTAGAACAAAGCAAATCCTGTGTTAACTTCTTTTAGTTATAGTCCTTTTTCCATGTTGAAAAATGGAATTAAAGATGAAGAGGACACTTGCGTGAACAACGAGAATGCTAACATTTAAACATTTAACTACAGTCCAACACACACCTTTACAATACAACACATAACATATAATATCCAAAAACACACCACTGCAATCCAAAACCAATATCAAACGGGCTTTACGGGCTTTTGGGCGAGTATGACTGTCTTGTAGCTGTTATTACCTCTTCAATATGCTTTTCGACTTTTCCGGTAGCTTGTCAATTTCCATTTCCTTTGTCTGGTCGCAAACTTATTGCCATGCTTACTGGAATGCCGCTGATTTGTTTGCGACCGTGCTCGCTGTTGAGTCATGGTGGCAAAGGGTGGGGACTTCTCTCTAGCTTCCACCTCTTGCTTCTTGGTCAGGTCTTTCTCCTTTCTTTCTATAAGCACACACGCACACACATTCTCCTATGGTGTCACATGTGATCGCGATAATTTAAGCAATATTTGAGAAAAGAAATAGACCTGTGAAGTTATGTCACTGACGTAGACAGCATTTGGTTAACAAACCCCAACGGACTCCTTCAGGTAGATCTTTAGAAAAGAGATTACTAATCCTATTTGCCAAAAAAATATGTTTGTGCATGTCTTTGTTGTTGACAGCTAATATTAAAACCCCCCTTTTACAGCTTCTCTCTTCTGTGTGACAGTATGGTTGTATATGTGGCAGAGTAGAGTAGTGTGTCTATAAACATTTACTACCCTTTGCGAGATAGATCGTATGCTTAGTTTTTGTTGAGAATTACTTGCATAAACAATTATACCATTTTCTATAGGGTTTAGAGGTATGTATGTGTGTGTGTGTGTACAATAATCAAACACTGGCTTAAGGGTGGGGGTTTCGATAGCAATAAAAATGTTGGTGCTGGACTGTATGGATGTGTATTCGGATAGTGTATGTGATTTATTGGGTAGTAAAAGTAGTATTGCTTTGTAGATAAAACTTTTAACATTACAATTACCGTTGTGCCCCAAATGTGCCCCAAATGTCATCTCTATGTTAAATTCCCGTTATACCCCATAATTGTTTCAACATTTAAAAGGACGATTACTAAAGAAACCACAAATTTCCCGTCGTACCCAAAGAACCACACCTATGTAAACATATGGATAATTTTAAATTTGGATTTCCATTGTGCCCAAAATGAATACACCAGTGTAAACAATTAGATATTTTTAAAATATGATTTCCCATTGTTCTCCCAAGTGCCAAGCTCATGTAAACCGATGGCATAATGGTGTACCCCATTGTACCCCCAAATCTCACACATAACTGCTAACTGTATTGTCATTTAACAGCATATTGTACGTTGCCTGCACTGAATATATTTTCTCTTGTGATTGCGTAGTTTTTAACCAAATATTATATCTCACAGTAGCGCAAGACATTCTGCCACCTTCACAATGTATCGTTGATAATATTCACCATAATATTGATTTCATTTCCGATATTAATTCTAAGTGGCTTTATATCACACAACTGCATGATCTTAGACAGGTAATCAATGTTCGAGCAAAAGTAACAGTCCGTTTTGCTACCCTGATCAAACACATCTACATTATTCACCCTAAAAACTTTCTCCGAGATTAATTTTGAGTATTTCTTTATTTGTGATTGTTATTTCGTTTGCATAACTCTAACAGTAGAGCGCAAAGAAGAAGAATTCACATCCTATGTGGAACACTAAAGTTTTTTTTTTTAAAAAAATATGCTAAATGAATTTCTTTCTAAACTCTCTCAAGATTTTAGTTAATTGGCCTTTACTTAAAAAGGACCTGGATTAGGATATTGTAAGAAATCTAGGATATTTATTGTTTGTATTTACGTCTCCATAGCTTTGTTAGATACTGGTGATTGTTTGTTTATGGGGAGTTTGTTAGATATTTCTCAAATCAAGCATGTAGCTAATGCTTATTAGAGCAGATGTCATAATGCATAATGTTCACGAGACTTTACCGTAGTATGGATTAGTTTAGTAAAATGAACTCTCCCGAAGTTCTTTAATTCTCGGGAAATTTTCACGGATAAGTATTCGGTTATTTAAGTAGGACTAATTATATGCATTATGTTTTTGAGTCATGCTTTTACGGTACTAATGAGGCATGAAATGACATGCTCTTGAATTTATTGTCGTTAGTTAATTAGAGGACGGTATTACCGTGTTTAAGAACCTTTCAGTTAACGACGATGTTATCTTGAGGTCTTTGGAAATAGAGGAAATATCCTCTTCAAGCCATTCTCACGCAGGTAGTTTTTTTTTATCAATTCTGTACTAAAGTTCCTTATGACCCCTTGCGTGTTACAATTTCTCTATCAGGAGCCCTGTTTTCGTATTATCCGAAATAAACACGCTCTCGTACAAGTTAAAAGAACTAAAACAACCATAACTGTATATTTGTGAAATCTTTGAGGCGCATCGTAAAAGAGATTACTATTAAAAAACAATCTACCAAATTTACCAATTTTCGTTTCTGGCGAAAGAATAACGCTCGTTTTTCTTTTTAAAGATAAGTCTAGATTCCATGTGAAATTATAGTTAATGGTACTTGTCATACAGACACTAACGATATTGCAAACAAATTGAGCTTCTTTTCACTAATACTTCCCAAACACTTATTAAGGTCTAATTTTACAGAGCCATAAATTTGAACGCTGAATGACCTGGCGAATCAAATGGTAACAGATAATGGTAGTTTAAATATCTGCCCAATCACTTAAAATGATACTACTGATAAAATCACTCAAATAGACACTAACAAATTGATGGATTTCAATCGAATTCAGATTTAAATTCTCAAAAGAAAGGTTTTGTCAATATCTGGCTCACCTATTGAAGCTGAAGCATCACTTCCAGTAAATTTCCAGAATAGTTGAAATTAACCACTGCAATTGTAATTCATAAGGAAGATTAAAAGAATGTCTATGCTAAACGTCTATCATATTTGCTCTCTATACACTTTCAAAAGTATTGAAAAATATGCCAGCAAGCCTCGTTTTGGATTAGGTTTCAGACAAAAACACTCATGTCAAATTGTCTTGATGAACTTGTTGACAAGTGGCTACTAGCGAGTGAATCCGGCAAACATGCTGGTGCAGTCTTCATTGATTTAAAATAAAGCATTAGATTTCGTTGATTATTCTGTTGAAATATCAGGTTACACATTTCCTTGACAATCGGTTTCTTCGTGTATATATTATATCTCGCTAACAGATCACAGGTTGTTTGTACTTATGATTCGCGTCATGTTCTAAGCAGTGTTCCTTAAAGCTTTATATCGGGCACCTTCTCCATTATTGTTTATCAATGATCTACTTTGTATCTAGTGCACTGCAACACTGATTTCTTCGCTGATGACCCAACACTGCATACATCGGGCAAATCTCACCACTTCTTAAAAAAGAAGACTTGATATCATCTTGAACAATTGATCAGTTTGGTGTCAACAAAGCAGAATGTACATCAATGCATCTAAAGTAAACAATGGACTTCCAGTAGTCTAGAACAATTTTAACATCGTTTTTTGAGCTAAATAAAACAGATAACCATAATGATACTAAACGATATTGTTTTTAATTTTTACATCGTTTCAAGAGAAATCACGTTCAAATCAAGTCAGTAGATGTTCAAATGGTCATCAAAGACTGTGTGTATAAAGAAAATTCACACAATGTTGTCCACACACTATCGAGTCCTATCCTTACAATCTCATATTACTGAATTAAATCGAAATAGTATTTCTTGTCATACGGTCTATGATATCGTTAATGAGAGGAGGTAATTCTTAAGAATATATATATGTTCCACGCTCTACTGTGGTCGTTACGAAAGTTAATGGTTATCCAATGATTATCTTTGTAATGACTTTCATCCGTTTTGATGACATAAGCTCAAACGTCTTTTGCTCTAAGAGGAAGTTCGAATTAACACACACCAGTGGATTCCATGTGTGGTGCACGAAATGTAAGTCAATAGTAATGACGTTGCCAAGTATTCATTGGCAATGATATGTAGTGATTTTATACTTGTCAAATAAGTCGATAAATGGGAAATCTTAGCAGTCTGTTTCAAGAGAACTTAGATGTGTTTCATCTCCAAGGAAATCAATCTAATTAGGGTATAGTCACTTATACCACTCTTTAGAGATCTTCCATGCTGAGGTTAGTGCCTATGCTTCTTCCATATAATGGTCCAACTCTTCTTCTGGACGCATCATCAAAATCTCATTATATTAACCATGTTTCAATGATCCAGGATCGTTGATTTGACGACCATAATAATGCTCCCTGGTAACGTTGATTTGACGACCATAATAATGCTCCCTGGTAAAGAGTGGTTTATTATCAAAGTGTCAAGCAAAACAGAATGCCAAGCGATGTTTTTGTTCTGGGTGTATGTGACTAATGTAATTTCTGTTCTGGATGGAAAACACCATCTTCGCCTATATCCATACTTTTGTGTTGCATGCTTTTTTATTTAGTCTAAAATAACATCCTTCAAACTGTTGATATTTACTTTTCCCTATTGTTTATTTCTCCCGTAAACTGGCTGGTCTTAGGGGCGAAAATTTCTCTCCATTTTATCCTGTACTCTGCTGCTCTTACGGACTTTACAAAGTCCATGTAGTCTATTGTTTGATGCTATTTTCCCATATCTTCTGCTGTCTGCCACTTTTTCTCTTTCCTCTCCTTGTGCCCTGTAGGATTGCCTTTGACAGGCCAAATAAGCCTGAGACGTGACAATGCCTTCTTTTGCGTTTCGTTAGGGTGAAGAGCATATCTTCCTATGGTCCAATTGCATCTTGGATTATAATGCGCACCTCGTCATTAAATACGCATTCTATGTATGAGATTTCAGGATTTTTAGAAAGCATATCATCTCTAAGGCATGGCTTATTCTCTTTCCTCTCTTGCTCTGCTGTCAGGGTCCTTGTCTCACATGCATACAAGAATATGGACTTGACAAGAAAGCGCATAAGCTTGGTATTGGACTCAAGCGTGATGCTGCTGTCCTTCCAAATAGGCTTCAGCAGTTGGTGTATGTGCAATCCTGGAAAGAACTTCAGGTTCTGAACCTTCATAAGATGCAATGGCACCTAGGTACTTGAAGCTTGTCACTGTACCCAGCTTCTTTCCTTTTACTCTTATATCCTTTTGTATGTCAGTTGGGTTGCTTGTCATTACCTTGGTCTTTTCAGCGCTGATCTTCATTCTATACGTTAATGATGCTTGGATGAGCCATCAATATCATCACGAAGCACAGGATGCTAATTGCTCTGCCTCCAACATTGGCAATGTGATCTTCCAAAGCATCGGACATGAAAGGATTTCTAGGTAGATGTTAAAACGGGTGGGTTACAGAAGGCCACGTCTGACTCCAACTGTAATTCTGAACCAATCTCCTATAGTGCCATTGACGAGAACTGCGTTAGTCGCCTTGTCATGCAGGGTTTTTTTTAAGGTGCTTACTAGTTTTGCGCTTGTCCTGTATATACTCAAGGTGGCCCACAAGGCTGCATGTCATACATTGTCTAAAGCCTTCATGAAATCAATGAAGACATGATGGAGGCCCTGTTGACGTTACAGATACTTTTCACAGAGGACTGCAGATCTGCTCTGTATTCCTACGTCTTGCTCTGAAACATGTTTGTGCTTCAGCAATAATGTGCTTTGCTTGAGGTTTCAGTCTGTTTAGGATGATCGTAAGCATACCCTTGCTTGGTTGATTGATCAGGCTGATTGTTAGTCAGTTCTGGAACAGCCAGCTGCAACTTCTCTTTCTTAGGAAGATTGGTGATCAGAGACAGGGTCTATGGGGAGGGCCATTCCCCTGTTTTGCCAGTGTAAATTGTTGTGAGGATATCTGTCATGGAGATTCCTACTGCTTGAACAAGTTCCGCTGCTATATTTTCTACCCCCAATTGACTTCATTTTCTCTGGTGCCTTTACTGCAGCCTCGTCATCTTTCCTGAGGATCGGGTAATCAACCTCTGTTGTAGTCAGTGGGAAGTTTAGTACCAATTGGTCATAAGAAGTGTCGTGTTTGTTAAGCTCTGAATATTATTACGTCCATCTTAAAAATGTTTTGACCTTCTTTGATACTTTTTACTAACCTTGACCTGGATCGTGGTAGATCTGCCCTGTTTCGTTTTAGTCAGGTCTTTCATCAACTGGTATGCCTTTTACTGTAATTTTTGTTTAGGCTTTTATCGACTTCATTATATTGGTCCTCTAATCAGCATTAGTTTGCTCTCTTTATACTTTTCTGAATCTTATTATTAATCTCACTATATTTCTCTGCTCCTGGAAAGTTTCCTCGCTCCCTTCATAGTTTTCTCGTTACATCATAAAGGTAGAGGACATCTGCTGTAACCCAGGGCTTTTGTAATCTACGATGTTTGCCAAGACTCTCGCTGAAACAGCGAACCAGCCAGATCCTTGATATATATACTATATATACAAGCTCCTCATACAAGATCACGTACACTGTATTAAAAAAGGCAAGTGTAAACTGAAATTACAGAGTTGGCCTGATTTCATTCTGGTTTCTTTCGATGTTAGTTTTGTGCGCCATATCAATTTCACTCTTCGTTGCCTTGGTGTAGAGTGAAATCAAATCCCCACAAAGCACATGCTTCTGCATACGAAATGATGTGGTTACTGTTGGCTTCTAATTGTAATTTGTCTTCAGATTCGAATAAGCTCTTAGGAAACTTTTCGAGGCAACGTTTTGGTTCAATAGGTCTGCTACAGAACATCTGACCGTCCGGGGTGACTTATATATTGAATACGTTGAAATGTTGCAACTAAAATATGTTTTAATTAATAGTTCCGTTGAGGGCAGTATCGGTGACGATGCCAATAAACTAACGTTTAAGACAGTTCGCCTGATCTTCAATCTTGGATCTCAGCCCAGAATCAATGGCGAAAGTATTTGTTTAGTCGTAGAGAATATTTGACAATAGACGCACTTACATTCTGGTTTCTTTCGACGTTAGGTTTGTACGCCATAGCATTTGCAATCAAATGGAACACAATACAGCTTCCATTTATTCTTAGACGTACATCCACGCCATTCAACAGTTACATGTCTTGCAAGCACATGTCCATGTGTCGATTCATCATTTCTAAAATATACATTTGTTTGCGATTGATAAATATACATTGTGATGATCATTAGTTTGTGCCAATTCTATTTTTGTTAAAAACACCCATTGTGTCAGCTCTCCACACCACAGATACATCAAGATATGTGTTCTTGGCGTCCTTTCATTATGTCTGGAGATTATTGCAGTAAGCTCAGTAAGGCCATTTGTTCGTGTTACTGCTGACTGTCACTAAATTGTGTGTACTAAAATTCTTCGGTATAGTATACGGTTGAAAATATAGAAGGTTTTCGTTCCCACTTATAGGGTTACCAGCGAGTGCACAGTATTAGCCTTAGCGATTTCAAAATACTCAGATCTGCTCACATACTTCTGCATGCACAAAGTGCCGGCGGTGAAAAGCCCGATTACTTGGTGTTCTCTGGCAGTAGATTTGGCTAAAATCAGGGTACTTGTAGCCCAAATTATCTGTTTAATCACATTAAAAGTTAGCCTTGTCAGCATTCTGTCCATTTTACTGAAGCAATTTTCAGATTCAGTGTATTAGAAATGTAAAGCTATATTCATTTTTGCTTTCCCTTCGATGCGATAGTATTGGTTTAAATTATCTCTGTTTTGGAACTTATTCTAAATTTTCTAGAAAGTCAGCCTTATGCATCATAAGGCTTTGTTGTTCTGTGTCAATTTAACCATATTTGTATAGCTGAATTTAGTTATATGTTGAGCGCATTAAAGATGAGTAATGTCCAAGTTGTTACAATACAGTGAGGTAATTCTTGTCAGTGATATATTTATGTCCGAACGTGATTATTATAATAATAATCTCGTACAGTCTTGCTTATGAAAGACTTTAATGTGAAATGAAATCAATTCATATACGAGCATGCGTAATGTATATCATTGTATTTGTACTTAACCGTGTCTTATATATTTCACCCCTTAGTTATTGTATTGTATGTTGTTCAATGGTAGTCTTTGAACCCTGATGTTTTGCGTAACTCGGATACTGAGGTGATTGGTGACGTTGGTTTGCTCAGTGTGAGGGATCAAATATTTTGAACCAACGGGTCTGCGGGAAAGGGTGATTCTCGAGGGATCCTTCGGCAGGATTGGAGTAGCGTGCTAAGCGARACCGTTACTTGATCATTTGATGGTAGCTGTGGAATAGGAAATCTCGCGTAATGGTCAACTAGATGACACATGATAAATACCATTGTATATTCTATTTTGAAAGTCAAGGTTTTTGCATGTACAAATAAGTTTAATGTCACGTAAAATCAATCATACATCCATCATACTTGTTGAGAACCATAAATTGACCATACATGTATATATTCTATATATTCATCACACTTGTTTATTATTTTATATATAAGTCACATATGTTGATGAATTCTCTGCATTGGTCATATTCGTAAACTTCAATACATTGGTTATATATGTTGATAAATCCATACATTAATCATATTTGGTTTATATGTTTTTACACATTGATCATGTCTGTTCACATGCAAAATCACTTGTGATTCCTTATTGAAATTCCATGCTTTGAACGACTTCATTTAGGAACAATATCATTTACTCACAGAGATTGTTGAACTTTGTGCGTATTCTTTTGCAATATCCATTGTTGGACTTTACGTGCATGAGTATGGTGTCAGATTTATTCATCATTCATTCACATTATATAAATATATTTTGATTACATAACTCAGGTAAGCGCTTTTCTCTATACATTATTGTTCTAAGGAGTTTGAAGGGTTTTCCCGTCTCTTTCTGTTATGAACTTGCTGTGGCGTAACGGAAGAATCAATGCCATCGACGTGCATATAAAATAAATACGGAGGTGTCTTAGGGAGCAAAGTGTTCTTTTCCTGTCTGTGTCAACACATTTGTTTCTTGTCTTTATTAAGATTGTCCAAATTTAAATGAAAAAGTAGATCTAATAACACCATCTGCAGTGCGTTTAACTGAGGGAGATGCTATGTTA
>QKMX01137720.1:0-10553 GCA_003401595.1 Venustaconcha ellipsiformis
GTGAGAGATCAGGCTATGAAAGTGAAGTGATTTTATGAAAAGGGGGTGGGGTAAAAGCGTGCTGTGTCAAAGAGTAAGTTTATTCTTCTAAACTTTGAGTCTGAAGCAAGCTTGGTAATAATAAAAGGCATATAATAAAAAGTATATAATAAAAAATATTTTCCTGCGTTGCGTTAAGACCGTATATATTTCATCTTGTGTATCAAAAACTAAATATTGTCACTTATGGTTTCGCCACTCATTAAAATATCATGTGTTTGGTACCACACGAAGAAATATATCCGATATTAGCAGGAAAAGAAAATATCATCAATGAATTAACATTCTAGCATTTTAACAGATACGTTATGTTCATTTAATATCTAATATTAGATAACTGAACTAACGGATTATTTCTCAGATTGAAACGTTTTATAAATAAGGACACTTTATTAGAAGATATACGTTAGAATTCGATTATACAGTAAATATGTTAGGATTATCCAATAATAAACATTATATGCGTATTGTAAAGTTCAAGTATAATGCACATTCAAGGAGAAATTGACATCATCCTGAAATGATCAAAATATACTCACTTATACGTTGACTCTAAATGCATACCGTAAAGAACCAGATCTACCTTCGCATAATAGCACGACATATCAGGGTCTACGTTGTTTTCATTTGGACTCGAGCAGGAGTGTAGTGCTGTGGGACGGCGTTCCATTACCTTTCTTGTGTTCGCCATTGTGCCCTACCCACACCCACATCCTCACACTTCTTTATTTACCACCAATACGCTCGAGTACGTTCGGTGTATATTTCAAGAGACTTATCGTGTTAGCTATTTATCTTCTAAATTAAATTTCCAATCTATACTATGATGTTTTATGCTTGGATCCAAACACGTAATCTAAATATAAAAATCAACAAACGTTCTTGTAGAAAAATGAATAGTTCGCAATGAATTTGCTCAAATAGCATTCTAATTCTGGATAAATTAATCAAGACACTTTAGCTGTACAATAACTAAAACAGGAATCATATCACCAACGCCTTGGAAAAACCAGGGTTCATAAACCTCCGGACAATATATTTGTAGTCTAACCAGAGCAAACCAGTCTTTCTTTCCTGCTAAAACTCCAGTATTTATATGTGTTCTGGGGCACTATGGTGCGCATCATTACGCCATAGGTTTACATCGGTATGGTATTTGGGACACAATGGGAAATCCTATGTTAAATTGTAATATGACCTTTTCCGTTGTGTCCTATAAATTTTGAGGTTTTGATGGCACTACGGGGATTTAAATGGATTCATGGGTTTACATTGGTGTGGTACCTGGCACATCAGGAATTCCTGTTCATTATTGTGTAAACTATTTGACAGTATATTAGAACAAAGCAAATCCTGTGTTAACTTCTTTTAGTTATAGTCCTTTTTCCATGTTGAAAAATGGAATTAAAGATGAAGAGGACACTTGCGTGAACAACGAGAATGCTAACATTTAAACATTTAACTACAGTCCAACACACACCTTTACAATACAACACATAACATATAATATCCAAAAACACACCACTGCAATCCAAAACCAATATCAAACGGGCTTTACGGGCTTTTGGGCGAGTATGACTGTCTTGTAGCTGTTATTACCTCTTCAATATGCTTTTCGACTTTTCCGGTAGCTTGTCAATTTCCATTTCCTTTGTCTGGTCGCAAACTTATTGCCATGCTTACTGGAATGCCGCTGATTTGTTTGCGACCGTGCTCGCTGTTGAGTCATGGTGGCAAAGGGTGGGGACTTCTCTCTAGCTTCCACCTCTTGCTTCTTGGTCAGGTCTTTCTCCTTTCTTTCTATAAGCACACACGCACACACATTCTCCTATGGTGTCACATGTGATCGCGATAATTTAAGCAATATTTGAGAAAAGAAATAGACCTGTGAAGTTATGTCACTGACGTAGACAGCATTTGGTTAACAAACCCCAACGGACTCCTTCAGGTAGATCTTTAGAAAAGAGATTACTAATCCTATTTGCCAAAAAAATATGTTTGTGCATGTCTTTGTTGTTGACAGCTAATATTAAAACCCCCCTTTTACAGCTTCTCTCTTCTGTGTGACAGTATGGTTGTATATGTGGCAGAGTAGAGTAGTGTGTCTATAAACATTTACTACCCTTTGCGAGATAGATCGTATGCTTAGTTTTTGTTGAGAATTACTTGCATAAACAATTATACCATTTTCTATAGGGTTTAGAGGTATGTATGTGTGTGTGTGTGTACAATAATCAAACACTGGCTTAAGGGTGGGGGTTTCGATAGCAATAAAAATGTTGGTGCTGGACTGTATGGATGTGTATTCGGATAGTGTATGTGATTTATTGGGTAGTAAAAGTAGTATTGCTTTGTAGATAAAACTTTTAACATTACAATTACCGTTGTGCCCCAAATGTGCCCCAAATGTCATCTCTATGTTAAATTCCCGTTATACCCCATAATTGTTTCAACATTTAAAAGGACGATTACTAAAGAAACCACAAATTTCCCGTCGTACCCAAAGAACCACACCTATGTAAACATATGGATAATTTTAAATTTGGATTTCCATTGTGCCCAAAATGAATACACCAGTGTAAACAATTAGATATTTTTAAAATATGATTTCCCATTGTTCTCCCAAGTGCCAAGCTCATGTAAACCGATGGCATAATGGTGTACCCCATTGTACCCCCAAATCTCACACATAACTGCTAACTGTATTGTCATTTAACAGCATATTGTACGTTGCCTGCACTGAATATATTTTCTCTTGTGATTGCGTAGTTTTTAACCAAATATTATATCTCACAGTAGCGCAAGACATTCTGCCACCTTCACAATGTATCGTTGATAATATTCACCATAATATTGATTTCATTTCCGATATTAATTCTAAGTGGCTTTATATCACACAACTGCATGATCTTAGACAGGTAATCAATGTTCGAGCAAAAGTAACAGTCCGTTTTGCTACCCTGATCAAACACATCTACATTATTCACCCTAAAAACTTTCTCCGAGATTAATTTTGAGTATTTCTTTATTTGTGATTGTTATTTCGTTTGCATAACTCTAACAGTAGAGCGCAAAGAAGAAGAATTCACATCCTATGTGGAACACTAAAGTTTTTTTTTTTAAAAAAATATGCTAAATGAATTTCTTTCTAAACTCTCTCAAGATTTTAGTTAATTGGCCTTTACTTAAAAAGGACCTGGATTAGGATATTGTAAGAAATCTAGGATATTTATTGTTTGTATTTACGTCTCCATAGCTTTGTTAGATACTGGTGATTGTTTGTTTATGGGGAGTTTGTTAGATATTTCTCAAATCAAGCATGTAGCTAATGCTTATTAGAGCAGATGTCATAATGCATAATGTTCACGAGACTTTACCGTAGTATGGATTAGTTTAGTAAAATGAACTCTCCCGAAGTTCTTTAATTCTCGGGAAATTTTCACGGATAAGTATTCGGTTATTTAAGTAGGACTAATTATATGCATTATGTTTTTGAGTCATGCTTTTACGGTACTAATGAGGCATGAAATGACATGCTCTTGAATTTATTGTCGTTAGTTAATTAGAGGACGGTATTACCGTGTTTAAGAACCTTTCAGTTAACGACGATGTTATCTTGAGGTCTTTGGAAATAGAGGAAATATCCTCTTCAAGCCATTCTCACGCAGGTAGTTTTTTTTTATCAATTCTGTACTAAAGTTCCTTATGACCCCTTGCGTGTTACAATTTCTCTATCAGGAGCCCTGTTTTCGTATTATCCGAAATAAACACGCTCTCGTACAAGTTAAAAGAACTAAAACAACCATAACTGTATATTTGTGAAATCTTTGAGGCGCATCGTAAAAGAGATTACTATTAAAAAACAATCTACCAAATTTACCAATTTTCGTTTCTGGCGAAAGAATAACGCTCGTTTTTCTTTTTAAAGATAAGTCTAGATTCCATGTGAAATTATAGTTAATGGTACTTGTCATACAGACACTAACGATATTGCAAACAAATTGAGCTTCTTTTCACTAATACTTCCCAAACACTTATTAAGGTCTAATTTTACAGAGCCATAAATTTGAACGCTGAATGACCTGGCGAATCAAATGGTAACAGATAATGGTAGTTTAAATATCTGCCCAATCACTTAAAATGATACTACTGATAAAATCACTCAAATAGACACTAACAAATTGATGGATTTCAATCGAATTCAGATTTAAATTCTCAAAAGAAAGGTTTTGTCAATATCTGGCTCACCTATTGAAGCTGAAGCATCACTTCCAGTAAATTTCCAGAATAGTTGAAATTAACCACTGCAATTGTAATTCATAAGGAAGATTAAAAGAATGTCTATGCTAAACGTCTATCATATTTGCTCTCTATACACTTTCAAAAGTATTGAAAAATATGCCAGCAAGCCTCGTTTTGGATTAGGTTTCAGACAAAAACACTCATGTCAAATTGTCTTGATGAACTTGTTGACAAGTGGCTACTAGCGAGTGAATCCGGCAAACATGCTGGTGCAGTCTTCATTGATTTAAAATAAAGCATTAGATTTCGTTGATTATTCTGTTGAAATATCAGGTTACACATTTCCTTGACAATCGGTTTCTTCGTGTATATATTATATCTCGCTAACAGATCACAGGTTGTTTGTACTTATGATTCGCGTCATGTTCTAAGCAGTGTTCCTTAAAGCTTTATATCGGGCACCTTCTCCATTATTGTTTATCAATGATCTACTTTGTATCTAGTGCACTGCAACACTGATTTCTTCGCTGATGACCCAACACTGCATACATCGGGCAAATCTCACCACTTCTTAAAAAAGAAGACTTGATATCATCTTGAACAATTGATCAGTTTGGTGTCAACAAAGCAGAATGTACATCAATGCATCTAAAGTAAACAATGGACTTCCAGTAGTCTAGAACAATTTTAACATCGTTTTTTGAGCTAAATAAAACAGATAACCATAATGATACTAAACGATATTGTTTTTAATTTTTACATCGTTTCAAGAGAAATCACGTTCAAATCAAGTCAGTAGATGTTCAAATGGTCATCAAAGACTGTGTGTATAAAGAAAATTCACACAATGTTGTCCACACACTATCGAGTCCTATCCTTACAATCTCATATTACTGAATTAAATCGAAATAGTATTTCTTGTCATACGGTCTATGATATCGTTAATGAGAGGAGGTAATTCTTAAGAATATATATATGTTCCACGCTCTACTGTGGTCGTTACGAAAGTTAATGGTTATCCAATGATTATCTTTGTAATGACTTTCATCCGTTTTGATGACATAAGCTCAAACGTCTTTTGCTCTAAGAGGAAGTTCGAATTAACACACACCAGTGGATTCCATGTGTGGTGCACGAAATGTAAGTCAATAGTAATGACGTTGCCAAGTATTCATTGGCAATGATATGTAGTGATTTTATACTTGTCAAATAAGTCGATAAATGGGAAATCTTAGCAGTCTGTTTCAAGAGAACTTAGATGTGTTTCATCTCCAAGGAAATCAATCTAATTAGGGTATAGTCACTTATACCACTCTTTAGAGATCTTCCATGCTGAGGTTAGTGCCTATGCTTCTTCCATATAATGGTCCAACTCTTCTTCTGGACGCATCATCAAAATCTCATTATATTAACCATGTTTCAATGATCCAGGATCGTTGATTTGACGACCATAATAATGCTCCCTGGTAACGTTGATTTGACGACCATAATAATGCTCCCTGGTAAAGAGTGGTTTATTATCAAAGTGTCAAGCAAAACAGAATGCCAAGCGATGTTTTTGTTCTGGGTGTATGTGACTAATGTAATTTCTGTTCTGGATGGAAAACACCATCTTCGCCTATATCCATACTTTTGTGTTGCATGCTTTTTTATTTAGTCTAAAATAACATCCTTCAAACTGTTGATATTTACTTTTCCCTATTGTTTATTTCTCCCGTAAACTGGCTGGTCTTAGGGGCGAAAATTTCTCTCCATTTTATCCTGTACTCTGCTGCTCTTACGGACTTTACAAAGTCCATGTAGTCTATTGTTTGATGCTATTTTCCCATATCTTCTGCTGTCTGCCACTTTTTCTCTTTCCTCTCCTTGTGCCCTGTAGGATTGCCTTTGACAGGCCAAATAAGCCTGAGACGTGACAATGCCTTCTTTTGCGTTTCGTTAGGGTGAAGAGCATATCTTCCTATGGTCCAATTGCATCTTGGATTATAATGCGCACCTCGTCATTAAATACGCATTCTATGTATGAGATTTCAGGATTTTTAGAAAGCATATCATCTCTAAGGCATGGCTTATTCTCTTTCCTCTCTTGCTCTGCTGTCAGGGTCCTTGTCTCACATGCATACAAGAATATGGACTTGACAAGAAAGCGCATAAGCTTGGTATTGGACTCAAGCGTGATGCTGCTGTCCTTCCAAATAGGCTTCAGCAGTTGGTGTATGTGCAATCCTGGAAAGAACTTCAGGTTCTGAACCTTCATAAGATGCAATGGCACCTAGGTACTTGAAGCTTGTCACTGTACCCAGCTTCTTTCCTTTTACTCTTATATCCTTTTGTATGTCAGTTGGGTTGCTTGTCATTACCTTGGTCTTTTCAGCGCTGATCTTCATTCTATACGTTAATGATGCTTGGATGAGCCATCAATATCATCACGAAGCACAGGATGCTAATTGCTCTGCCTCCAACATTGGCAATGTGATCTTCCAAAGCATCGGACATGAAAGGATTTCTAGGTAGATGTTAAAACGGGTGGGTTACAGAAGGCCACGTCTGACTCCAACTGTAATTCTGAACCAATCTCCTATAGTGCCATTGACGAGAACTGCGTTAGTCGCCTTGTCATGCAGGGTTTTTTTTAAGGTGCTTACTAGTTTTGCGCTTGTCCTGTATATACTCAAGGTGGCCCACAAGGCTGCATGTCATACATTGTCTAAAGCCTTCATGAAATCAATGAAGACATGATGGAGGCCCTGTTGACGTTACAGATACTTTTCACAGAGGACTGCAGATCTGCTCTGTATTCCTACGTCTTGCTCTGAAACATGTTTGTGCTTCAGCAATAATGTGCTTTGCTTGAGGTTTCAGTCTGTTTAGGATGATCGTAAGCATACCCTTGCTTGGTTGATTGATCAGGCTGATTGTTAGTCAGTTCTGGAACAGCCAGCTGCAACTTCTCTTTCTTAGGAAGATTGGTGATCAGAGACAGGGTCTATGGGGAGGGCCATTCCCCTGTTTTGCCAGTGTAAATTGTTGTGAGGATATCTGTCATGGAGATTCCTACTGCTTGAACAAGTTCCGCTGCTATATTTTCTACCCCCAATTGACTTCATTTTCTCTGGTGCCTTTACTGCAGCCTCGTCATCTTTCCTGAGGATCGGGTAATCAACCTCTGTTGTAGTCAGTGGGAAGTTTAGTACCAATTGGTCATAAGAAGTGTCGTGTTTGTTAAGCTCTGAATATTATTACGTCCATCTTAAAAATGTTTTGACCTTCTTTGATACTTTTTACTAACCTTGACCTGGATCGTGGTAGATCTGCCCTGTTTCGTTTTAGTCAGGTCTTTCATCAACTGGTATGCCTTTTACTGTAATTTTTGTTTAGGCTTTTATCGACTTCATTATATTGGTCCTCTAATCAGCATTAGTTTGCTCTCTTTATACTTTTCTGAATCTTATTATTAATCTCACTATATTTCTCTGCTCCTGGAAAGTTTCCTCGCTCCCTTCATAGTTTTCTCGTTACATCATAAAGGTAGAGGACATCTGCTGTAACCCAGGGCTTTTGTAATCTACGATGTTTGCCAAGACTCTCGCTGAAACAGCGAACCAGCCAGATCCTTGATATATATACTATATATACAAGCTCCTCATACAAGATCACGTACACTGTATTAAAAAAGGCAAGTGTAAACTGAAATTACAGAGTTGGCCTGATTTCATTCTGGTTTCTTTCGATGTTAGTTTTGTGCGCCATATCAATTTCACTCTTCGTTGCCTTGGTGTAGAGTGAAATCAAATCCCCACAAAGCACATGCTTCTGCATACGAAATGATGTGGTTACTGTTGGCTTCTAATTGTAATTTGTCTTCAGATTCGAATAAGCTCTTAGGAAACTTTTCGAGGCAACGTTTTGGTTCAATAGGTCTGCTACAGAACATCTGACCGTCCGGGGTGACTTATATATTGAATACGTTGAAATGTTGCAACTAAAATATGTTTTAATTAATAGTTCCGTTGAGGGCAGTATCGGTGACGATGCCAATAAACTAACGTTTAAGACAGTTCGCCTGATCTTCAATCTTGGATCTCAGCCCAGAATCAATGGCGAAAGTATTTGTTTAGTCGTAGAGAATATTTGACAATAGACGCACTTACATTCTGGTTTCTTTCGACGTTAGGTTTGTACGCCATAGCATTTGCAATCAAATGGAACACAATACAGCTTCCATTTATTCTTAGACGTACATCCACGCCATTCAACAGTTACATGTCTTGCAAGCACATGTCCATGTGTCGATTCATCATTTCTAAAATATACATTTGTTTGCGATTGATAAATATACATTGTGATGATCATTAGTTTGTGCCAATTCTATTTTTGTTAAAAACACCCATTGTGTCAGCTCTCCACACCACAGATACATCAAGATATGTGTTCTTGGCGTCCTTTCATTATGTCTGGAGATTATTGCAGTAAGCTCAGTAAGGCCATTTGTTCGTGTTACTGCTGACTGTCACTAAATTGTGTGTACTAAAATTCTTCGGTATAGTATACGGTTGAAAATATAGAAGGTTTTCGTTCCCACTTATAGGGTTACCAGCGAGTGCACAGTATTAGCCTTAGCGATTTCAAAATACTCAGATCTGCTCACATACTTCTGCATGCACAAAGTGCCGGCGGTGAAAAGCCCGATTACTTGGTGTTCTCTGGCAGTAGATTTGGCTAAAATCAGGGTACTTGTAGCCCAAATTATCTGTTTAATCACATTAAAAGTTAGCCTTGTCAGCATTCTGTCCATTTTACTGAAGCAATTTTCAGATTCAGTGTATTAGAAATGTAAAGCTATATTCATTTTTGCTTTCCCTTCGATGCGATAGTATTGGTTTAAATTATCTCTGTTTTGGAACTTATTCTAAATTTTCTAGAAAGTCAGCCTTATGCATCATAAGGCTTTGTTGTTCTGTGTCAATTTAACCATATTTGTATAGCTGAATTTAGTTATATGTTGAGCGCATTAAAGATGAGTAATGTCCAAGTTGTTACAATACAGTGAGGTAATTCTTGTCAGTGATATATTTATGTCCGAACGTGATTATTATAATAATAATCTCGTACAGTCTTGCTTATGAAAGACTTTAATGTGAAATGAAATCAATTCATATACGAGCATGCGTAATGTATATCATTGTATTTGTACTTAACCGTGTCTTATATATTTCACCCCTTAGTTATTGTATTGTATGTTGTTCAATGGTAGTCTTTGAACCCTGATGTTTTGCGTAACTCGGATACTGAGGTGATTGGTGACGTTGGTTTGCTCAGTGTGAGGGATCAAATATTTTGAACCAACGGGTCTGCGGGAAAGGGTGATTCTCGAGGGATCCTTCGGCAGGATTGGAGTAGCGTGCTAAGCGARACCGTTACTTGATCATTTGATGGTAGCTGTGGAATAGGAAACCTCGTGTAATGGTCAACTAGATGACACATGATAAATACCATCGTATATTCTATTTTGAAAGTCAAGGTTTTTGCATGTACAAATAAGTTTAATGTCACGTAAAATCAATCATACATCCATCATACTTGTTGAGAACCATAAATTGACCATACATGTATATATTCTATATATTCATCACACTTGTTTATTATTTTATATATAAGTCACATATGTTGATGAATTCTCTGCATTGGTCATATTCGTAAACTTCAATACATTGGTTATATATGTTGATAAATCCATACATTAATCATATTTGGTTTATATGTTTTTACACATTGATCATGTCTGTTCACATGCAAAATCACTTGTGATTCCTTATTGAAATTCCATGCTTTGAACGACTTCATTTAGGAACAATATCATTTACTCACAGAGATTGTTGAACTTTGTGCGTATTCTTTTGCAATATCCATTGTTGGACTTTACGTGCATGAGTATGGTGTCAGATTTATTCATCATTCATTCACATTATATAAATATATTTTGATTACATAACTCAGGTAAGCGCTTTTCTCTATACATTATTGTTCTAAGGAGTTTGAAGGGTTTTCCCGTCTCTTTCTGTTATGAACTTGCTGTGGCGTAACGGAAGAATCAATGCCATCGACGTGCATATAAAATAAATACGGAGGTGTCTTAGGGAGCAAAGTGTTCTTTTCCTGTCTGTGTCAACACATTTGTTTCTTGTCTTTATTAAGATTGTCCAAATTTAAATGAAAAAGTAGATCTAATAACACCATCTGCAGTGCGTTTAACTGAGGGAGATGCTATGTTA